>JAQQZY010000003.1:20428762-20450123 GCA_030068375.1 Ostorhinchus rueppellii | reverse complement strand
GGGAGGAAACCGGAGTACCCGGAGAAAACCCACGCAGACACGGGGAGAACATGCAAACTCCACAAAGAAAGGTCCCACCCGGGAATCAAACCCAGGACCTTCTTACTGTGAGGCACGAGTGAACCCCTGCACCACCGTGTCGCCCTAGCACATTTCATGTACAAGACAATTCAACGTGCTTTACATAAAACATCGATAGCATTTCAACAGGGAAGCAACAGATAAAACAGATAAAATACATAACTATTCAAATGCAGCTGAGAATAGGTAGGTCTTAAACCTGGATTTAACTAAACTGTATTTCAGCTGATCTGAGGCTTTCTGGGAGTTTGTTCCAGACATGTGGAGCATAGAAGCTGAACGCAGCTTCTCCATCTCTGGTTCTGACTCAGACTGGATCCAGATAACCTGTGGGGTCTGGTAGGTTCATGCTGGGTCAAGAGGGTCACTGTTGTATTTTGGTCCTAAACCAGTCAGAGCTTTATAGACCAGCAACAGAACTTTAAAGTCTATTCTCTGATGGACAGGCAGATGAAAAGATGACAAACTGCATTTTATTCAAAAAATTAACATGGATTGATAGGATTAGTGGATCAGCAGGTAGTAAACAGTTTAGATCAGTAGATGCTCTTGGTCACCAGTGGCTGTTTGAATCTTTGTGGGTTAAAGGAATAATGCTACAGCTATCCCATTATTTCTGAAAAAAAAAAAAAAAAAAAAAAAAACTTTCTGACACCGTTGTAAATTTTGAGACACATGTTCATCTCCGATCATGCCCTTTAGTGCCAAAATACATGATTAACTTCCCTGCTCTGCTCTGTGGAAATGTATAATACAAACATCCAGATGCCTATAGACAGGTGTTTTGTTGCTCTTGCACTGGAAAATATTAACCTTCAATAAAACTATTCACGTAGATTCTCCTGTTGGGGGGCTCAGGTTCTTATATGTATATTACACTCTGTCAGGGCTGACTGTAAGAGCTTCAGCATCTATTACTGTGTGTTTTAAGTACTTTGGTCCATTTCATCCTAAGAGCAAACAACGTTCAACAGAAGGTTATGTAAAGATTCTAAAGAGTGAAGGTACTGGAAAAGACTGATGCTGGAACCACAGGATGGGAGGGATTACATTCATAATCTGTAGTCGAACAAGAGGGCACGAGGACCCTTTGTTTAAAAGGCTGATGTTGAGGCAGGTTGAAGTCTGTGTGTTTGGCTCCATCATGTGGTGGAAAGTTGGAAAAGAGTCTGTGGAAGCATTAAAAAAAATTAATTTACACTAAAAACTGTAGCAAAGATTCCTAACCCAGGAGTGATTGAGGATAATTCTGAGGGAAATATTGAACAAAGGATGCAGTTTTTTTTATGAATGGTGTATGTGTTTGGTGAACAAAAAAAAAAAGAGAAATAAAAATCTAAATTCAACAGCCTAATCAAAGAATTCAGTCTATTAAGACATGACAAATGTGATGTTAAGTCACATTTATAATTTTGTAAAATATTTCAAAACACAGGCCAATTCAACACTAATATTTACAATTACATGCCTTACTTAACTTATTGAATGTATAGGAGTAGATGGAAATAAAATGGCTAAGCTATCATCAATATCCCTTTTCTGTGATTGGTGGTAGCTGATCCTAAATATTATCCACAACCAATCAAATCTATTGTGTTCAGAAAATACTTCTTTGCATTTCTGCCATTTTTTCCTCTGTGTAAAAAGCTCTTCAGCCTCTTTCCAACAAATCCAAGATGGTGTCTAATAAGAATTCTAAACTTTAAATAAGGTTAAAGGTTAAATGTCTTTTGGGTTTTTTTTTCTTAATTATTCTTTTTGCAATTAAAATGTCTGAAATTTCAATCAGTGTTTCCAAAAGACTAAGAAGGCATCCGACAAAGTTTGGTCTTCCTATTTAGTTTAACATCATAGTGGAAATGAGTGAGAAAATGTTCAAATATGAGAGAGTTAATAACTATCTATAGTCTTTGCAGTTCAACAGCTTAAATGCTCACTGGCACCACAGACAAGTATTCATGTTAAACATTAATATTCAGTCAGTCTCTAAAATTACATACATAAATCTGACCATTTAAATAAAGTTTCTGTCTCAATTAATGGAACACTAGCAAGGCAATAATGTGTCTGACATCTCAACTTTTCTATTTCCATTTAAAATGTTTTTTTGAAAATGAAATTAAAGAGTGATAAATATTTATTTACAAAGAAAAAAAAATACACAGTGAAAGGGAATCATTCACAACATTTTATTAGCATAGCATTGTTTCCGTACATAGAAGACTCCATGATCTCAAAACTCCTTCAGCATGTCACATTTCATCCCTGCCTCTGCTTATGTCTTGGATTTGTTTTGCAGAACACAAACAAATGTCCCCTACGTCGAACAAAGAAACAGTCTTTGCAGCGCCTCTTCAGGGCACTTTTGGTTTTCATTCCAGCAGACGGCTGGATGCAGGGGAGAAGCTGACACTGTCCCAACAGAGAAGGTCGCCACAGGGCAGAGCAGCCAGGTGACGAGGAGAGGGGCTGGATGGGACCATGACACTGAACTCTGGATGAAGAGGGCAGTAGTCTACACGGAGCTGTGACGAGGCTGCAGAGTCGTCTGTACGTGTTCACTGCAGGGGAGGAGAAGGCCACGGTTATCCGGCTCATCTGGACAGCTTGGTGAGACAGGGAGGACGCCAGGTGCTTCAGCAGGAGGGGCGCCATCATGAAGAAACCTGCACAGACAGAGACAAAAATAAACTAGCTGTAGAAGCAAGTTTTTGAGAAAATATATGGGGGGGAAATTATGGTTTAGCTATTCCCATTCTGCAGAAAGCTATTCTACAGCTATAAGTGTAAGAACACAAATTAACTTCAGAATTGTAGTGAACTTTTTCACTGTTTTGGACACACACTTACACAAAGACATTCATTCACATTTTTACTTTGTATTTATATCATGGCATGCTGCAGGTATATTGCCTCATTGCTTTGTGGGTGCTGAACAGTTTGTGTACCATAATCTGTATTATGTAGGGGGTTTCAGTAGGGTTATTATGTTTATGACAGGTCAGGTGTGTGTGTGTGTGTGTGTGTGTGTGTGTGTGTGTGTGTGTGTGTGTGTGTGTGTGACAATAGTTAACTACCTTTTTATATTCATCTTTGTTTTTCTGAAGTGCACCATGAGTGAAAGCTGTAGGCTGCAAAGTGCCTTTATCTATTAGTTTATGTTTACTTTATAGCATTTATTGCTGGTACAACAGTTACACTTTTTCAAGTTCAATGGGCTGTCACCCTATCATCAGGCCAAAAGGTACTACAATTTACCTACATCACGTAGGATTAAGGCAAAATGAAAGAACAATAACGATATTGATCTCAGTATAATGCACCTTTATGTGTGTTTCTTAGGTAATACCTAATTTGAGCTAAATGTATCATTATTCTGTCCTTGGAACAAATACATACAATACAACATTACGTCACAATTTATCAGCAACTCTTGAATTTTTCTAATGTTCTGATCACAAGAAAGAATTTTAAACTACAAAAAGCAATCTGTACTTTATTTGAGAGTTAAAACTCTGCTAACTACCTCTTTCACGCATTTATAATAATGGAAACTATCAAACTAGATTAAAGCTTACCACTTGTGACATGCTTATGAATCAATATTGATGGGGATGCTGCACATTTCTACGTTACGTGTTCTACCAAACAGAATTTGCTAAAAGAGGATGTAATGAACATTAATGATATATATGATCCCTATAGCCAAATATTATATTTAAAACTAGTGTCAACTGTGCTAAATTGTTGAAATACTTCAAATCCATGCTGTTAGTTTATCATACAGCCCCGTTTGCCTGTCGCTAGCTGTGTAACATGTCAAGGAGAGGAGCATGTCAGAGTGATCCGTTCCGTAAGCTCCGTGAAAACGGCTAAAGCATTTGTCCATAACGTCACACACTATTACAAAAATGAAAAAAATATGTACAAACCTTTCAGGAGTTGACAACAACTTCGAAATAGGGGTTAGTCCCCAAAAACTGCGACTATTCACCTCAACACGACTGCTACGCTGCTGCTGAATTGTGACGAGAAGTGCTTCCGGTTTGTGTGGCGTTATTATTTTTATCCAGCGTATTGTCTTTCAGACAGTGTTTCCCGTTTGTATTTGTTGGAAATCTGATTTAATCCCACACATTTGACACTAATTTGATACAATTGTAGTGTTTCCGTTTCATATGTATTAAACCCCAATACAAAAACATTCGTTGACAACTTAATGCAAGGGTACATTTTACACCTGAAAGGCAATTGTCAGGGCACAAAATCTGGAATCCAGACACACTCTGCAAAGCATCCTGGGAATGTAGACAGTGGTAAACATGGCGGCCACACTGGGCAGAGTTCTGTCCTTCAGTAAAAATGTAAAGACACTCGTTTCACCCTTGAGGCTGACTGCTTTAGCTGCTCACCGTTACAGCTTAGAGGTTTCCGGCACCGGCGAGGCTATCACTCACACTGGACAAGTAAGATTCAATGTGTTTTCTGTGAATCTCTACGTGTAACACTGACTGCCCTCACGTTTCCTCACTAACCTTAGCTGTTGTGTTGGTGGAGCTAATGGCTAGGTTTGCTTCCATTATCGGACAATTCCAGCTCTTGTACATCAGTATCATAGGAGCTTGTCCTCTACACGATTTATAATGTGTTATCTTCTATTTTATCTCTAGGTGTTTGATGAAAACGATCCCAGGAGAGCCAGATTTGTTGGAAGACAGAAAGAGGTAAGAGACGGCTGAATCAAAATGGCCTTAGTAGCTAAATATTACGAAAGGAAAACATTGAGGCTTTCCTGTGGACGGTGTTGACGAAAAAAAAATGATGCCATCTCTTCGGTTCTGTAGAAATTGAAAATTATATGCATAGTTTTTGTCATTTCGAATATTATGCACCATCCGCAAAATCCTACAACAATGTATGTTACATGCAAACATCCCCACTTTAGTATTGAAACACATGCACTTGCATACAACATTCATAGGTTGATATTAGCTCCTGTTTTTCAACATTGTACCCTGTTCTTCCAATGGTATTTCAGGGTAATCCAGTGCAGGATTGAAAACCTATTTCTATCCATTTTTAAAAAATTATATTATATGATGTGATATTCAGTGACTTTGAAGAGATTCATAAGTGTTTGAAATTGAGCAATATCAACAAAGTACAGTTTGTTAGTCATCCACAGGCTTAAAACAAATGCATGATAATTTTCATTAATCAGACATTCATGCTTCATAGCCAACCATTCACTCCATCTTCACATTCTATCTTATTTATAAGCTTTTGATTTTTCATGGGCACTAGACATTAGTAGACAATTATATAAATCCGTTAACCAATCCTGTTAAACAGTTAACGGATTGACTGATTTTCAGCTATACTCTCAGGTGTACTGATAGTCACAAATGCCATGAAATGCATTAAAACAAGAACTGCAGTATAACACATGTAATAGCACATCCATAACGTTCTTCTAAAAAAGGAGAGAATGGACAAAATGTCAAACCAAAGTGCTCTTAAGATTATTTTAGTAACTTGTATAAAGTACAGTCATGCACTTAACTATGATTTTAAGCTGACTTTGTGTTAATAATATTTCTCAAGATCTATGAATACTGTTAGCAAACTGTTCCATGTTTGAGCTGTTCTCATAGATATTAACAGAACTCTGCACTGTTTGTGTTAAGGTGAATAAGAACTTTGCCATTAACTTGGTGGCAGAGGAGCCAGTGTCTGAGGTTGGGACCAGAGTGGTGTCATGTGATGGAGGTGGAGGCGCCCTGGGCCACCCCAAAGTCTACATCAACCTGGTAAGGACATGTGTGCATTTAAGTGGTTCACTCAGTTTGTTGACAAAACATGAACACCACTAATTTAATGTTCATTCTGTAATGGTACGAACACTGACATGTTGTTTGCAAAGAAGAGTTCTGTGTTTATGGCATTGAAACGTGCAAATATTTACTCAGGCTGTGGCTTTGCCCTAAAATACACAGGCAGTCTAGCGAGATCATTCTCAATAATTACTTTTTTTTGTTTGTTTTGTTTTGGAAAGATGTCTATTGACTTTGCATTAATTTTCTGATGAATGCTGGATTTAAAGATCTTGGATTTTTTCCCTTCATCTCTCTACCCTGCTGCCAAAGGGACAGCTTAAGTGTGCTGGTGGCAAATGGCTCCAGTTCTGCAGTCTTATGCTAAATACGCAATATACAAGATTTCTGGATGCAAGTGAAGGCAGTCGACTAGACAATGTAGCACATGTTCACTAAAGCTAATATCATTAACAAGGTCACTCGCAAACAAGCAACAACTATGTCCAGCATCAGAATCTGCACATCACAGGTGTCAATGTACAACCTTTTAGTCAGATTTCAGTTACAGTAAGCATAGGCTCCCAGTGAAAATATTCAGCCATGTCTTAAAAAAGATGCTCTGTTATTAATCGCCATGATCAGGTTAATCACGGTGTTTCGACATAGAAAACAAACCTAATGAACTTTTTAACTATGATGTTGAAATAAAAGAACAGGATATCTTAAGGTTTTTTTTAAGCTACGCAACACCTGGATTGGTGGATCACCGGCGACAGCATACATGAAAGACATAAAAGCCTTGCCATTGAATGCAACAACATATTCAGTGTATTCATTCATATTTAGTAAAATTATTCAACTGCATTATTTTTTTTCAGTGTGAATCAATAATACTGAACACAGTATGCTTCTGAGACTTTTTAGTGGCAGTTTCAAGTTTTCTTCTTTTTTCTATTTTTGTTTACCTTCCCTCTGACAAGTTGCATTTCTACTGTTGAAGTGTAAATAAGATTATACAGATGTTTCATACAATGTAAATTCTAACTTTTCTTTTTATGTCCTTCTGCTCAGGATAAAGATACAAAAGTGGGCACATGCGGCTACTGTGGATTACAGTTCAAGCAGAAGCACCATCACTGAAACAGCTGCTCTGTCTTTGCTTCCCTGTATAAATTACCATATTGGTTAATAAATTATGTCTTGTCTGTTTGAGAGAGTGTTCTTCTTGATAGATAAATGGCGGTACATACAGTGGGTGTAATGTGGAAGATTAGTGATATCTTCCTGAGACCATGGAAAATAAAAGTTGAGGCTTTTTTTTTTTTTTTTACATAGAATAACTGTCTTGATTGGAAACGGTGATGCAATACTTTTTTTCCCTTGTACTTTTGCAGTGAATAGTGTTCCCTTTTTAAGTAAAGCTGTGAAACACATCCCCTACATTGAACAAAAAGTCAGTTTCTATCATTAGGCAAAAGCAATGACTTGGTCTTGGTTATTGCAGTTCCCCATGTGACAGGCAGAGGTCGCCATTGCCTTGTATTGATGTTTAATGACTGAACAAAGATGGTGAAAGGTTGTTTGGGTCCTCAGTAAAAGCCATTCTCTAGACTTGATTTTGCATTGAAATGACTGACACTAACTGGATTAAATGCAACACTAATGGGGTTATTTGCATTTCAACTTTGCATTAGTTCGAGCCATAATGACTCTGCTAATTAAAGGTACAATGTCCCTGCACTCAACTTGTATCCACATAAGGTTGGGCTTATTTCTTCTCCTGCTTAAATAATTGAGTGCAGGTTTTTAGGCTGGCTTTCATCAATAAATATCCCAGATATGTCTTGTCTCCTGTTATCTGTAAGGGGCACTGAGAGAACCTTAGCATTCCTTGTGCATCGGCCCACCACAATCTGCGCTGTAGAGTCTCGCTCTGCCAAGCCTGGAAGACATCAGGAGGGAGCCGGCCTGATAAGACACAGCAGTGCGGAACAATACATGTTTGAAGAAGATCATATATATATTTCATCAGGCTTATTCTCCATAGACTTCTGCATGCCAAATTGGCCTGCGCTTGGCTCAGGCTCCAGACAGCACTAGCCTGTTCTGTCCCCAGTGATGCAGCCAGTGGAACTGCATTTTCCACACCATAGAGCTCAGGTTGGGAAGAGTAGTCAGCCTGATATAATTGGCCCTGGTGACTCTTGGAAGTAAGGCTGTATGCTGTAGTTAACCTCATCTATAGTCAGACCACTTTGGATGATTGAAGGGGAGAGAGGTGCATTGTTAAAATGAAGCAGGGAAGCCGGGTGGGTGTCAGAGAGCTGACTGGCTGGTCTTGCGGTTGGTAACTCTGAGTGGTTCAGAGGTGGTGCTTGGTTGAGTTGTAGGCATTGCCAGGGGCAAAATCTTCAGATGAAACTGAGCATATGAATTGTGCTGAATTAAACAGCACAGTGTTTTTGTGCAGGATTTAACAGCCCTTTTAATTATTCACCGCTCTTGAATGCATCGCCCTGCTTAATAGAACCTTCTTTAACATTATAAATGTCTGGTAAATGTAGATGATGAACACATTAGTGGACTCATTTATCATTGGGTGGGTTCATCCTTGCAAGAGGAATCTGTCTGCAAGCAGTTAATGTTGATCCATTCAACTGAAAACATTAAAACTGTTGTCCCACAGCCAAACATGTGTACGGCTGAACAATAAGACTAACTTTATTATTATAGTTGTAAATCGTTTGTGACTTCGCTAACGCACATTTACCTTTACTGTGAAAACCTCAGGCTGCCTACTGAATGTTCTATGTCTTCTACATGAGCGGTATTTATCTCTTTCACTATAAATTTAGTTGTAAGTTACTAAACCGCACATCTCACTTTCATTTTGCAGATTCATACATGTCTGTTTTACACATATCAATAATGCTCTTTTGCCTGTTATTAGCTACGAAAACATTGGGAAATTGGGAGGTGTTTTGCATTTTACGACAGGCTCCTTATCACTAGTTATAAATAGTAACTTATTAGAATATGGTTTAACGTGTTCAATCATATTAGTAAAATCCAACATTTACTAAAATAAAGTGATTATAACTGCAGCAGCTGCTTGATTTTGCAAAATAGTGCTCTGGTATTGATTTGACTGTTCATTTCACGCTTTCTCTTAACAAACCAAATTTATAAAAGATAAACTCAACTCTAAAAAACAATCTCATCCTTTTCCAGAAAACCTGTTGTTCTTTCCTTCAGTCCATCCATCGTTTGTTTTAATATCACAACAACCAACTACATTTTCATGATTCCAAAACGACAATTCAGTCAACACTTATTATTTACATCTGGTACCACCACCACAGAAAAACAAAAACATGTTTTTATCTCTTTTTATATATATTTTTTTATTGTTCTCTTAGTTACTATTTAAAATGTGTCTTTGTCTTTTTATTGTAGGACTGTTTTGGATTTATAGAATATATGTAAATATGTATGTCACATCATTTACGAATGGATGTGGAAACATTGTGTTCATCCTCACCAAAGAGAGAAAAAAGCTGGTATTTTCCTATTTTTATTTTACTAACCACTCATAAATGCTCAGAATAAATTCACAGGTGATTTTATGAAAACAGAAACTGAAGCAAAACAGACTTTTCAACAAAACACCTCAGTTATTTTAATGTATTAGTAGTAGAGTGCTATTTTAGAATTGTATTATTAATGGTTAGAAAGTTTTTAAACATTTTAGTAGATACTTTTGATCTCCATCAGTGGTCTTTGAGGTTTAATATTTAAAATTTACAAAATGATCATTTAGTATTTTCACATCACCATGGAAACCTGCACTTTTCTTTCATAATTGCATGTTGACTGTTTCTGTCTCAGGTGTTTCAGTAAAGACACTTTTTTAAAAAACAGATTTATCTCAAAATAATGATGTCCGCTAACTGTTCACAAATGCAGGACTGTGTCTAAAGGTTTAAACTGTTTAGGAGCAAGAAAATATGAGCTATTCTTTTATATGAAGGTTGATGGTTTACAAGGAAAATACAACAGTTGTGGAAAAATCACTGTTAAAAAGAACCTTTGTCCAGGTTTAATCTGTAAGATGTGTGTGTTTGCTGTGTGTGTTTTGAGGTGGGCACCAGTTACTCGTGCTGCATATTTTTGTTAATGTACAGGAGCAGAGGAAAATAACTGCAGAAGGATCTTATCATAATTAGTATTAACACAGATACGGTAAAAACAACAAAGATGTGTGTCGGCTGAGTAACAGAGACGGAAAGAGCAGAAAACAGACTTCAAAACAAACTTCATAGAAGCATACAAGTGAGTGCAAATGTTACATTTTAAGCATTTATAAGATATTTATATTTGCATGGAGCAGCTGCAACCACAGAAGTTCCTCTGGGATTAATAAAGTATTCTGAATCTGACTTTTGGCTTATTGCTAAATGTACTAAATAGTTGATTTTAGGAAACACTTAAAATTTAGAAACTGAATAACATTTAATATTAATGTTCCTGGGAAAGTTCAGATGAATTACCCATATACTGTAAATAACAATTGCAAATCCCCCTCTTAAGTCTAATATGACCTGCACTGTGGGGTCAGACGGCTCAGCCGACGCTCAAATAACATGGTGATCATATTGACATCTCCTCAGTACTCTGCCACACAATAGATAATGGATTTAAATGCCATTGAACGCAGCTCTCCTCCACAACAATCACTCACTCCATACAAAACATACTTCTCATTGCTGTAATTGCCCTATTAAAATATTTCTCCTTGAAGATGTGTCATATTACAGACCCTCAGGCTCATTATGGGGCTCCCTGCAGCCAATTATCTCAACGTCCATGTCTGTGACCAGAAGGGGCTCACAGACAGATCTGGGAGCAGCCCCGTCCACATTCAGTCTGTACTTAACTGTACGAGGAGGCAAACAGAAAACTGACCTTTGGTCATTGTCTCAGGGCGACTCTACTCAGCTCAACTTTAGAGTCAGGTGACAGAGCTTCTGACCTTTACCATGGAAATAATGACTTGTTCTTGTGCCAGGAGCTCAGAGGGTTACCACGGGGAGCGAGACACCTCTGGTGACATGTGACAGTTTTTGGGGGGGAAGAGTTTGCACTCAGCACTTTGATAGCCCCGGAAAACCAAAGTGAGTGTGACAAGACGCAAGAGACTTGGAGCTGTGTGTATGTGTGTGTGTGTTTGGTTATGTGTCAGAGCCACAGACGGTGCTGAAAGGAAATAGGTGTCAGACAGGAGGTGCAGAGAGGAGTCATTTGAAGTTGTCAATACTTCCTGTGTAGACATTCCAACTGAAATTCTATAAGTTGAAGTGATTGAAAAAGAGGGAGTGAGTGTGTACAATAACAGAGTAGATCATTGGAATATCATCTGAACATAAGGTTCACAGGTTAAGTCAAGTTTCTCCGTCCACACCTTCTGATTTCCACTTTAGACGTAATGGGCCAAATAACTGGTGGGGGTATGAGCCAGACACGTAAACTGTAACGTTCCCTGACCCGTGCAGCCACACGGCGAGCCTTAATCCCATTATCCGGGCCGGGGAGCAGGCCTTCGTGTCAAACCGGCTGCTCAGTGACTCTCTTGTGTGTCGAGAGCAGACAAAGGTGAGGTGGGAGGACGGGAGGGAGCAACATGGAGGAAGGGAAAGGAGACAGAGATGTGGGTTAGGGAAGAAGAAGCAGATGAGATATGTGATGGCTGTAGGAGGAAAGTGTGAGAGGTCAGTGGAGCAAAGAGAGGAGTGTGAATAAATGTGCAAGAGACATGATTGAGGCCAAATCTCATAAGAAAAACATGAAAATGTAGTCACAGTTGTGGTTTCGACAGTACTTTACGTGTAAATTGTGCTACACTCACTTTTATAATACTTTCACAGAGGAATAATTTAGAAAACTTTTCAGTCTTGTTTCACATAAATATCTTTGTCTTTTCAAAAGTATTTGTAAAAGTCTAATATTTGTCTAATAAATATATGTATATCTACGTAAAGCTTGTGTTGGAGAAGTTAGCTGACTACATTTTTAAGCTAACGTTGTACACTTGTGTACATACTATAGAAAAGAATTTCTGAAGAATGTAAAAGATTTCTGTCTGGGAAATTAGTCTTATATTTCTAATTTTCCATATCCACATGTGAAATTTGTGTTGACGTCTGTTTTATAAAAAACACCACTAGCCTGTTGTTCATTCGCTAACTCTACTTCTAAGTTAACAGGAGCTAGTTACACACTGTTTCGGCAAAAAAAAAAAAAAAAAGTTACTTCAAGAAAGTGAAAACAAAACCAGTTTCTAGGAAATCAGTCCTATATCTTCATGTTCTTTGTCATATCTTTATGTGAAATTTGTGCTGATGTCTGTTTGATAAAGAAAGTCAGTTGTTTCATATTCATCAGATAAGTCTCTTTAGAATTTCTAAATCAGCAGGTGCTAGTGTTACACAAATGCTCTCCGCAAAGGAAAAGTGAAAAATATTTGTTAATGGGAAGTCTCATTTGTCATGTCCTGTTTTGTCCTCAGGTGACATTTTTGTCTCTGTTTTGTATTTGTTCAGTTAAATGTTCGTTGTCATTAGCTTACCCTTCTAAGCTAACAGGAGCTGTGGCTAATTCTGCAGTTAATATGAGCCTAAATTTAACCAGTAATGAGATAAAAGGATGGTTTCCCTCCCATCAGAGGATACGCTAGGTTGTTTTTTTTTTTGTTTTTTTTTACAGCTTAACTTTTCAGTCACTAGAGTGTAACACTGGTTTTGAGAAAAGTTTTCCAACTTCTTTTTAATGTTTACTGTTCTTCATAAAAGACAACGTGGTTACATTTCAGAATATTTGTTTTCTTTCTGCTTTGACCATGTTTTGCAGTGTGGAGGACTAGAAAAGAAGCACTGACGGACTCTGGGAGCAAAGTATACTGTTCTTCCTGAGTTCTCAAACATGGATGTAGACAAATGAGACAGTTAAAAATATCAACAAATGACTGTCCCCAAACAAACAGTTAAATTCATGTACGTAAGCACTCAGAACCTTTGACTCTGGCTTCTGCTCTGGTTGAAACATGTAAAATAAATTCTGCACAAATGTTGTTACATCTCCTCTATCATCTTTACTTAAAAAAAAAAAAATCTGATTAAAAAAAGCTAATTTTATTGTTAATGTTTGTTTTATAATGAATAAATTAGACCTGCCATTCATGTAAATAGATTATACTCTCACTAGTCTCGGAGGTATTCATAAAAAGTGTCAAAACTGTGATACAGAGAATGAAACATATTCTTTAGTATC
This sequence comes from Ostorhinchus rueppellii, assembly GCA_030068375.1. Lineage (NCBI taxonomy): Eukaryota > Metazoa > Chordata > Actinopteri > Kurtiformes > Apogonidae > Ostorhinchus > Ostorhinchus rueppellii. Next base: position 20,436,900 of record JAQQZY010000003.1, on the reverse strand, counting down.
ATTATTTGACAGCACTGACACTAGAAACATTAAAAAAAAAAAAAAACTATGTATACTTAATTTTCCGTATATCCATGTAGTGAGACAGCTCTCGTCTAGAACAGATGAGGGTGAGGACCAGTATAATCCTATATCTCTTTACCCACTCAACACTGAGCCCACCTCTTATCTGACCGCCATTCTTTCCTTCATGACGCTCCCCTCTTAGTTTGAAGGCAAGTTACTTTTTTTTTTTTTTTTTTACAGATATAAACACATTTGTACCTTATTTAAATACAAAAAAGAAACTTTTCTGAGCAAAAAGATACAAAAAAAACAACAACAAAAAAGCTATATTTGCAGTGTGCCACAACAAGATCTTGTCCCACAGTGGGTGGGAGAAAGAAAACTTTACAGATGTCATTATTTATCATCTTAAAACTCACTTATTTATGAGGCAGAAACAGAATGAAATTCTCGGTTGAATTCATCCTGAATTATTTAATCTGAAATGGTTAATTCCATACAAAGCCCAGGCAGATCCCTCCTCTGTTCTGATAAATACTTTATCACTGTTCCTAAATCGAAAACAGGAGCAGAAAGATAGAGCTGAAGGAAAAAAAATATAACTGTTTCTTGTTGTGCTTTGTTTTAGAAAGTGTTAGTTTAAGCGTTTCAAGTCTTAAATTTGTGAAGTTCTTTTAAATAATTGAAGCTGATGGAAATGTTTTTTAATAAAAACATTTAGGGTCTAATCATGGCAGACGCTTCTGTCTGGTTATTGCTACATGTGAAAAACTCACTGAAGTGGATAAAGATTTGGCTGTGAGCACAGAATGACACTCACTTAAAATTACTTAAGAGGTTATATGAAGCATTTTGTGTGCGGCGGATCTTCTCACAGTCCCAGGTTGACAAAGTCAAAAGCCGCCTAATGAAAAGGGACGCATCGTTGATTGCAGCTATATCTGGAGCCGATGTGGAAGTGGCATCGATTTAACAATTTAGCAGCACCCTCCTCTGTGTGTTTCCATTAGTCACGGCTGAATACCACCCACTTCCCCCTTTTCGCTGCCTCAAAACGCACACACACATGCACACAAACACTGACACACACACGCATCAAAACTGCAGAAGTATATTCCACAACTCCTGCACCGGATCATCTAAAGGACTCGTGGCAGCTGTGAGTGGTCACTAACATAAGGGTACACTCAAAGAACTTTGCCATGCTACAGAATACACCTTTTATTTTTGTGACTCAGTGCATGTGCAGGCTATAGTGCAAGTGTACAATATTGTATATTTTTCTTGTACGTGAACCTCGCTGTGGGTGTGAGGTGATGAGACATTTGACCTGTAAAAGTCCAGACTCCAAAATGCCAAAACACCATCATACATTTTTTACTGCTCAAGTCACAACAGCAGGATATGGATTTCATCCCGAGTCCAGTAGTTTTTAGCAAATGCAGCTGATGCCGTTGTGTTGACTACAAAGACGATGAAGACCTAACAAGTTCGAAGCTCTGCCCTGGGGTTCTGTCTATCATGGGTTCATTCAAGTCTTTCCACAGTCCAGCAGGTTTGGGCTGTTGCTGGAAAGGTGGGCCGTGGAAAACTCCATCCACCCATTCTCTGAGGGAAGCCACCGGTGATTCCTGTTGCCTGTCCGACTTGCTTACCGCCATGTTTGATGGATACCCAGGAGGCGAGGACGACCCGCTCGATGAAAGCATACAGGGAGGGTATTCAGGCTGCAAGTTGGCTCCTAAAGACACTGCAGTTTGAGCGATGGACCATATTTTGGGCTTGCCGTCTGTACTTCGGAGGTCTGGACTTGGGTAGAAGGTGTTTTGGTGCTGGACCGTGGTGAGTTTGGAGCAGTCTGGAGACAGTCTTTCATCTGCTTGTAATGGATCTAGGTTGTTGTGTGTGAGGTGTCTCCGTGGCAGGTCTGTGTTTGGGGTGGCATCGCTATCCTCAGCAACAAACTGTGGCTTCGGTTCTGAGTCTGAAGCATCAGAATCAAGCAAGTCGAAGTCCTCAAGATCACTCTGCAGGTCTGCACACTGTTGATCTGCAAGGATTAATGACAAAAACAGAAGTGACCACTGACCACTGCTAAACCTGACCTTCACATATACAAATGCACAGTTTATAGACTCACCAGGCAGATCTTTATCCCTTTTAAGTGGCTTCTCCGCCTCATCACCAGTATCATCACAACCACGTTCGTCAGAGCTTTTACAAGCCCGAGGTGACCACGTCACCTTGTTCTCCTTTTTCAGCCTCCTGCGTGCATTGGCAAACCATGTAGACACCTGAGGGAGAGAAGGGAAGGAGGTCAGATCAAAAAACAAATGACAAGTAAAGGAAGGAAGTAAAAGGTAATGCACTGTTGAAGGAAGGAAGACAGGAGCAGGAAGAAGAAAAAAAACAGGAACTGGAGTGTCTGAAAAAATGTAACATTTCTAAAAAAAAAAAAAAAAAAAAAAAAAGTCTGGTCAAAAAAGTAATAAGCAGCTCCACTTAAATAAATAAACAGCCACTCATTCTGCTCCTGATATGTGCCTACCTGTGTTAGGGTCATCCTTGTGATAATCGCGAGCATTATCTTCTCTCCTTTGGTGGGGTAGGGGTTCTTCTGGTGCTCTTGTAACCAGGCCTTCAGGGTGCTGGTGGTCTCTCGGGTGGCATTTTTACGACGTGAAGCACCATCAGAACAGGAATAGCTGAACCCAACAGTAATCCAACAGAACAATTAACTTCGTCACACCAGAAAGGTCAGAGGAATATGAGGAACTCGTGACTATGGAGTCTAAAAATGATGATATGAGAAAACCTAAGCCATAAATAAAACCATGTCTGTGTAAATGTAGTGGACTTTAAAGGATGCCTGGTGCTGACGTTTACTCACCCATATCTGTCGTAAGGATACTGTCCAAAAGTGTATTCATAAGGGTAATAAGCAGGAGTCTGAGATGTTCCCACATGCACTGATGTAGCTCCATCTTTGGGTTCCAGGGGACCCTGAAACATTATCAAACAACTACCATTAATATCTGCATTATCATGATCAAGCTAACATTTTAATTATTTTCATTAATTTTTACATGAACTTATTTTATTGTGGCCACAGAGTCATAAAATATGCCCATGACTTCCACTCCTGTTGCAGCCAGTCTACATAAAGCTGAACTTTGTTAATTCAACAGGACAGTGATAATGAAGCTCAGTGAAATGTGAAACTCACTCTGGAGTAAAGGGCAGCGGCGTCGCTGGAGCAGCTGTTATAATATCCTTGGCTCTTTGTGTAAGGGCCACTATAGACGCCGATGCCCGTGCCAGGGGTGAGCTGTTGGCCCGGGGAGCGCAGCACCGGGTGGGACGGAGGAGTTCCCGGCTCCAGAGCACCGGTCAGAGGGCTGGAGGTCATCAGGAACTGAGACAAGAATTATAAAAATGACTTATTGTATATGAGTGGGTAATATTTAAGACTGAAAATGCGCATATATCTGTATAAAGTCAGAATATAAGGAGATTAAACTAAGAAAAAGAATTATTCAGTCAGTATTTTTCACATATATTTTATTAGATTAGTATATTTTTACATTTTCTTAAATCTAATTAATGCCAGAGCTGTTCTCTTTCCATTTATTTATGGAATCAAATGGAAACAGCTGGTTTCGGCGCGTAAATAGAGAATAAAGTGGTCATTTACTGTAGTTAGACAGTGCAGAAGCCTATATTTCACCTTCATATAATAGTTCAGGTTTATTATGTTGCCTCTAAGAATGAAATCTGCGTGTACAGTACCTGCGGGGCTGTGGAGTAGGAGTATCCCAGCTGAGAATAAGCCATGGTTCAGTGAGATCAGAGGCAGAAGCAGGAGCGCAGACCCGCTGCGACTTCCACCAGCATCCGGGAGAAACTGAGATGTTTACCCCTCACACTAACGCAGATTGAGTTCCCTTCCAAGTCCACCGGTTTCGTTAAACTTAGATTTCACTCACTAATTTCTTCCACTGGCGGCACGCACACGGTTACGCACCAAATTCATTTTACGCGCCACGTTGAGTTGTTCTAAAACTTCCTGGAATCGGGAAATTTCTCCTCAGTGAACTTGCTCAGCGCAGCCTTGGCAATGTCCCTGCTCTGATACAGTCCAAAGCGAGTGTGTAAGTGTGTGTGATCAAACCATGTATCTCCCTGTGATGCGCTCTTAGGTTTTAAGGCGCGTCTCTGTGACGTCAGCCCGGACTGTGTCCGTGTAGCCCCAGCGCTCAGATCAAGATGAAGAAACTCACCTAATGAATTCCCTCCCAGTTTTCTTTGCGCACTTCTTATCCACAAGAAAAGTCCCCCCCCCCCCCAACAATCCCCGGGCGTAATGAGAATGTGATCAATTCTCCTTTCCAAATAAACAGAGCTGCATGCAGTGACGCACACACACACTCATACACTCTGCTATGGCCAGAGGGGGAACAGGAACGTGATGCGTTGACACCACATTGACACAAAATGATTGATGACTACAACCTGATATTAGCATAATCGTTTTGCCCTGTAGTTTAGATAACTTGTCACCACAGAGAAATCTCCCTGTCATCCACATATTCATGAGTGGGGGAATTTCAGGTCTCCTCCAAGCAAATTAATCAAAGAATAAACACTGTGCATTCCCTTGAGTAAGCACCTTTACCAACTGAATGGCTTGTCATGTTTTCATAGTATTAAGCCATTCTAGTAGTTGGGGCGGTGTTTGTATGTGTGTGTGTGTGTGTGTGTGTGTGTTGGGGGGGTGTATTTCATTTCTTTTTGGCCCACTTTTATTGTTAAAGTGCATTATTTTACATTAAAGACAACATCAAATCTGGGTCAAAAATAAAGAGATGTGCAAGAATTAATTGTTCAACATACCTGTGTGAGCTTATGTGGTTATGGGAACATGTATTGGACTGAATTTCTTTCTTTCTTTCTTTCTTTCTTTCTTTCTTTCTTTCTTTCGCTAGGAGCAGGTTGTTGGTGTTAGTGGACTCCATTTCTAAGATGAAGTCTCAGGTATTTTTGTTTTTTTTTAAATGAAATGTGTGTGTTTTTTATGCTTAATCTGTGAGCTAGGAATAATGAGCTGCCGGTCATTTTTGTACAAAATCAGTTTTTAGCTGACAGGGAACACTATTGTCAGTACAGTACCACAAATGAATTACAAGAAAGTATTTGTTTAGTGTGTTACCTCTTTTAAAAAAACAAAAACAGAACTAGAGTGCAGTACCTTGGTGTCAATCAGATATTCCAGCTAATACTGACCTAGATTCAATCAGACAGAACAATAAAGTCGGCACAACTTTATCCCACAACTTAATTTCTTACAAAGTGCAAACATTTTCATATCAAGTCTTTATTTGTCATCATCACTGTATGAAGCCAGGACAGTTGTTAGCTTAGAAATGGAATTAGATAACATCAAAAAACAGTTGACTTCCAAACTGTAACCCATCACCACATCTGAATCTTAAGAGGCGCAAAAACCTCTGGAAAGAAAAGTTCAGGAGACAAATGAGAATGAAGAGATGGATGGAAATCCTACGGAGGAAAACTTGAGGAGCAGAAGAAATCGTTTATAGTCAGGGGACTTGAAATGGAGCGAGGGGATGTGGAGGGGTAAAAGGACAAAATATTCCCAATGCACCCAGAGTAAGGCTTGAACAACAGAGCTGCATCACCAGAAAGCATCTCCAGCCCCACCGGGGAGCAGGCATCTGTGTACCGGAGCTTGATTGACATTCCATTTGTCCCGTGAAAGGTGCTCATATACTGAACATGGACTAACTGTCTCTCCCTCATCTGTGCTCAAACCTTGGAAATGAAGTTATCTGGCCACGCTGGCGTTCCACGTCTTCACACAAAACATATGCCACTCATGGAGACTGGCAATTTGTTTAGCCACTGACAGTGAACATGACTTTATATTATGGAGGAAATAACCTGTGAGCCATAGATGAATATACAGGGTGTGAATGAACTTCCAAGCTTTTGTTACCTTCATCCACTGCATAAAGAATGAGTATCAAGCATGCATCGCACGTGAAGATGCATAGATTATGTCATTTCCCTCTTTTTGAATATTCAATCCACTACTTATATATTAATATACAACGTGTTTATAAATTTATGGCATTCCTCCACTATATTTTTCTTATGGCTCTGCGTTCATTAGACCGTGATTATATCTTTCTCATCCTGCCCCCCATACATCAATCATTCATTCACGATGCTTTGCACAAAAAACAGAAAGGAAGCCCATTTTTATTTTCTCCTTCCTGCACCCGGCTTTAGCTATTATGCAGGAGGTGGAGCATGGGGGTTAATGATAGAAGCATGTAAATGTGAGAGGAGGAGGACGACGAAGCACTGCGCAGAGTGTTTTGCAAGGGAGGGCCAAACATCTCCAATCACAAGTTCTTTCAATCACAGTGCGCTGCATTTGAATATTTTCTGCCTCAAAGTCTGAAATCTATGCAATTTTAATCACTGTTTAACATGTAGATGCTTTTTGAGCCTTCATCTCAGTTTTAGCAATTTCACCTTGAATGAGAAGAGCTCAATGGGTGGTGTTGAAGGGTCCAAATTGAAAGAAAAATGCTTTTAACAACCTGAGTGTAAACATGACTTTATTGTTTGTTGGGTCTTGTTTTAAAGAAACAGTCAAGTCCTGGGTGGAAAAAAGGTAAATGTCAGTCAGGTTAAGTTTGACTCATTATTTTAAGTGCATTTACTTTCTTATTGAGAGTTACAGATCATTATTACCCTCGTGTTTCAGCTGCTTTAAAGGGTTAGTTTGTTGGTTATCAGTATATTACCTACAACTGATGGTGGTTTTGAGAAGTACACAGTAGAACCATATTTATTATTATATTTTTTAGTCTTTCCTGGCCTTCTGACTGCTCGTTTCAAGAAGGAACTGAAGCCATTGTGTTGAAGCCACCAGACTGCCCTGACAAAAATGATGAGTTTACCTCATGTAGATGTGGACCTACACTAGAATATTAAAACTAGTGTGGAACAGATAGAGTTTCAGGTCTTCAAGTAGTTAATTGATTTGATAATTACAACGCGGGAGGAAAAGACAGATCTGGCGGGTCTAAACACAGAACATCACATCCCGTCCCTTTTTTCTGTTGGTTATCCAGGCGAACACCGTTATAATGATTTAAATTTATGTTCATAGAAAACTATTGTTGTATAAGAGTGACATTTAAGTAAAACCTTGTCTAATTTTCTGCTTGTATTTAGTTTTCACGGTGTACCATCGCATTATCTTCTGTGAGAATAAACTTGTTGTGGGCATCAGTACGAAGCGTGGACACATTCAATAACCAGCAGTTATATAGTGTGTTGACCTGTGGGGATCCACGGGTTCTAGGTGTGGTAGATGTGTCCCTGTGAGGCACCCTTATTGTAATACAGAGCTCCACAAATAAAACTGAGTTGAAAATTGAACTGAATAGCTTCTGTGCTGTTGTGTATTTATGCATTCTGCACCGCATTTGTCCTGCAGTCACCACCTTCTGGCAACAGCAACATGATTATAAGGCTATCGTATTCCACAATTACTAATATCTTCTAAAATATTGGTCCTATTAACTCCTATCCAATCCTTTTCACTAGTCTCTTACTTGACTTGAAGTATGCCAAACTGTATCAGTTGTGTGAATCCCTGGACACACGCACGCACACACACGTGCACACACACACACACACACACACACACACACACACACACACACACACACAGGCCACTTGGCTTTTACGTACCCCTTATACTCGTCGTCTTCCGCTTATTCGGATCCAGGTCGCGGGGGCAGCAGCTTCAGCAGTGAAGCCCAGACGAACCTCTCCCCAGCGACATCCACCAGCTCTTCCGGGGGAATCCTGAGGCGTTCCCAGGCCAACCAAGAGATATAATCCCTCCAGCGTGTTCTGGGTCGGCCCTGAGGTCTCCTCCCATACAGACATGCCCGGAACACCTCCCCAGGGAGGCGTCCAGGAGGCATCCTCACCAGATGCCCGAACCACCGAAACTGGCTCCTCTCGACATGGAGGAGCACCGGCTCTACTCCGAGTCCCTCCCGGATGTCCGAGCTCCTCACCCTATC
>JAQQZY010000003.1:20401531-20413043 GCA_030068375.1 Ostorhinchus rueppellii | reverse complement strand
ATGGATGGATGGATGGATGGATGGATGGATGGATGGATGGATGGATGGATGGATGGATGGATGGATGGATGGATGCAAGAAAAGCTTCACACGTAGTTCAAAAATAACCTTTAAAGTCACTATTTGATAAACTCACACGTCACAAAATAAATCCTCTCAGTCAAAACAAAAATAAAATATGTAGCACTAGATGATTTCGTGCAGTCCTGTGGGATCATGGGAGCTGTTGTTTCCAGCATATTCCATCACCAGGTCACATATAAAGTGACATATTACAGTTTTTTCTCATTGCATTTAGTGTTCACAACTGTTAATGAAAATTCAGCCAGTTGCTGTTCATTTTGCAGTTTTTAAGTTTTATTTTATCTTTTTTTTATTCAGTTCCATTTTAATGCAGATTTCACCGACCACACCAGCACTTGTTGGTAGTTTAGAAGACACTAAGATTCTAATATTTATTTATTTATACTTTCGTAGTTTTATTTTGTTCTGAAAACAACACAACTGTCATTGTTACTGGCATCTGTTGATCTCCTCAATGACGCTTAGTGGAATTCCACTCAGCTGCACTATTTTTATTTACAAATGAAACAAATTTTGTCAGACTTTTTGCTTTCCTGAGGCATTTCGGTTATGGTAAGAACTATTTTCACTTATCCCAAAAACATTGCTGAATGCATCGTCAATTCAGAAAAGCTACTATGGGATCAAGCATTAACCCCTTGATGCCTATTGATGCAAATTCGCATCAAACACCCCCTTCTCCAAAATGCAACCAAAATACTATCTACTTGAAAGAAAACGCAAGTCAATTTTTTTTTTTTTCCCCACACAATTGGAAATCAACTCAGGCATTAAGGGGTTAAAAGCTGCAACTATCATCAAATCAGCTATGAAATCCTGCAGGACTGTGCATGTCATTCCATTAAATTCCACTGAAAAAACCACAAGTAAAATTAATAATCAAAGTGATGCCATTAAGAGATGACTAAATTAAACAGCGCGGCAGCAAATAGAATTTTTCCTGATGTAAATATTACTGGAACCATTAAATACAAATGAAAAAGGCAACACAAATATGTGTATTTGATTATGGAGACGAGATGGACAGAATAATGTTATATAAGGGAAAGCTGAGGAGTGGTCTCATCTAGGATTACAACACCCACACCCATAGAGTATGAAGCTTCACTGAATGATTCTATGCGTACGACAGTGATGTAAATAACATCCTATGGCCTTTATAGAGACAAATCTAAACCAAACAGATCACCGAGGAGATTTCAGACAGAACTGATAGACAGAGATGTCCACCCTCAAAACACCAAGTGAAGGAAAAGCTTTTGGAGGAAGGTCTTCATCCATCCATAGAACTCACAGACTTCATCTTTCAATACTAAAGAGCAATGAAACTACTCTGGTGATGCTTCAACACCTTTAGTATGCACATATTAATACTGGCTGCAATGGGTCAAAAACAAACAAACAAACAAAAAAAAGACTGTTACATTTTGTCCTCTTCGTAGCACTGGACACGTCACTGTGACCGAGCTGTGTTTTGTTGCGTCACCAGACCAACATTAAGTGACGTAGCATCCAGGTTATTTTTACTTCCCTTACAACTCCAGGTGAATAAATAAAAGTATGTCCCGGTTCTATTTATCAGTAAACAGTGTGTCCTCTGTAAGACTGACTGCAGCTCATATTAAAAGAAAAAAGAACGTATATGATCAGTAATACAGCGGTTATGTTGTTTTATTCCTGTAGTTCTTCAGTAATCTGTGTATTTTTGATTATCCCTAAAGGACAAAACAGTTATTCTTGAGGATGAACTGACCAGTGTGGAAACTGCCCTCAGCATACTAGTAATAATAATAATAATAATAATAATAATAATAATAACATTGTTAGTTCAAGATGGAAACTAAGCAAACAGAGAAAACGACTGGTTGTTGCAAATGTTTTCACACTTATTTGGAAGGTTTGTACAGATAAGTTTGCATCTAATTTTTAAGTATGTAGGAAAGACTGTTGGGAGTAACTTTAAGTCATGGAAGAGGTGTGCTCTACTTTTTCTGAAAGTGAGATGGCAGCATTGAGTCACAACTCCAGGTCCAATAAACCTGGGCTATCTGATTCGGTTTGCAAATGTAATGTCCTCAGATTACCATACAACTCTTTCATGAACTTTTTCATGCAATCACACACTTTGACAAGTTAATAGAGGCTGTCAGCTGCAGGTAGATGATGCAAAATAATATCCCATGCATGTCATCATAAACCTGTATCAGATTCACCTGATCCAAACCTGTATCTCACCTTGAATTCAGCAGATATTCTAAGGACAGGCTGCACTAAAACTGTATAAATTGACAACATGATGGAAATGCACGTTAACCTGAGGGGATGCGTTTGAGATGTGACAAATCCTGACTCCTAAACAAGTATAAAAGCAGATCTTTGTGAAATCCTCTCCATTATCAGTCCCAAGACCCCCTACCACTCTCTCTTTCCCTCCTGTCTTTCTGTCTGCGAACGTCAAGGATGGCTCGAAGTGACCCCCCTTCCACACACACACACACCCACCCACACTACCCCCCCCATGAGCCTCCTGCCGCCCCCATACTGGCTGCTGGCCTTTCCTGCCGTCTGATCCATATTTCAGAGGCGGCAGCGGTGGCACCGAGGGGGTATAATCCAACATTAAAGCGAGAAGGCCCAGGCTGAAAGCACAGGCGCAGGTTCACAAGGTCCTGGAAATCTTCAATTTCAATTTCCGCAGCGTTTGCAAGAGGGTTCCAAGACGCTGGCAATAAAGCGCAGGAAAAATTTTGGCGAGAGTGCAGATTTCAGTGAGGACAAAGTTTTCTTGCAAAAAAAAAAAAAAAAAAAAAGGGGGCTGACACTGCATGATTTAGTTGGCAGGAATGTGAAACAAACTTGACACGGTGTTAAAGAGGCAATTAAAAGGTGTGTACACTGTGATCCCCTTTAACAAAACACCACCTGTGGACATGACTAATATTTATCTGTCTATATATTTGTGCATCTGTAGGATTGTCTTTAAAACACTTGGATACACACTAAATTAGAAAAAGGAAAATTGCATAGAATTTCCAAGTGGGGACAAATAAGAATATTCATATTAAAATATATTAAAATCAGATATCAATAACAAATGTGCATTAACGTTATAAATAAACACCTCAATCAACAGTAAAAAGGTAAATAATATGAGATTAAAATAAATGAAAAAAAACTTGCGCACCTGTAAATAAAGGAATAAGAACAATTTCTACAAGGAAGAAGTCTTTAGAAATAAATGACTATAATGACATTTATTTACTTCCCAAAAAATATATTCTTTGAAGACAAATTCATATCCGGTATTTACAATTTCTCAAAGTTTTCATTCACAACAAAAAGGAGGAAAAAAACAAACATAGGACTGAAAAGAGAGAGAGATACAAGCAAATCTGTGACAAAAACAGCCGACTCTTTCGCATGTATAAGCTAAAACAGTAATACTATGACAGACTGGCCTGTCAAAAAATACCCTTCATTATTAAACTGTTCTCCTTTAAATAAAATTATTTTCTGTCTTGTTTTTCTTTTTTTTTTTCGCTTTGTCTTCTCATAATGTTGTTGTCAGAGCTCGTTGTGCTGATGTCCCATGGTGAGGTCTGAAGTGAAGAAAAGAACAGAAACAACACGTTAAACCAAAGTAAACCTGTGCCTCCAGTTTTATAAAATATTCAGATAAATGTGTGCATGTATCCTGTAGGCTATTATGCATATAGTCAGTGCATAAAAATAAAAAAAGGGTTTTATAGGTTATAAGTATATTAATTTTTAAAGTGTGTTGTTTATTGGTTCCAACACAAAAACACAGGAGGTTAAATTAGATTTATGGCGTTTTACCCTCCACTTCACTCATGGTGTTGCTATCAGCATTTTCTTTGACATACATTAGATGCATTCACTGAGTAGGCGTGAATAAACGGCAGCAGATTATTTAAATAACACAGGTAGTGATAATTCAGTGTTTGGGGTTCTGGGGCCCCGCGGGACATTTATTATAGACTGTGCCTGACGAGGCGTTAAAGTGGGGACTCAATCACATGATTTATGTGCAGGCAGGGTCTGCCTTCCACCCAGTCAGGTGTAACAGTGTTTACCTCCGCTCTAGGGTTCATTTAGCAGGAGACATGTGGGTAGAAATTGAGGTTGATAATGTCATAAAGCCAAATTGATTCCAAATGCATGAGATTACCTGTCAGTGATCAGCTGGAACGGGGACTTAAGGGAGTCGGGCCTGTGGTCACTCTCATCATCTGGAAAAAAAAAACAAACAATAATTATTTTAAGAATTACTGGTGAGATCTTAAAAATTCACCCGCAAATTACAAATAAATCAGAATACATATTTCGCTTATATGCTGGAATTTTTATTGGATCCGTTTTTATGCGTCAAACAGTAAATACTTCTAACCAGGAAATAAAATAAGCTCAGAAAAATCGCTCAGATAATTGTAATTAATACCATCTCTTTTTGGACTGAAGCTTCCTGTCGATTCCACATCACTGTCGTCCTCTGTTCCTGAAGTTCCAAGGCCTGTCGCTGCCGGTCGTGCGTCATGACGCGCAGCCGGTACTGCACCGTGGAGAGGCAGGTGTCCGGCCGACGCCCCACCGAGCAGCGATCTCATGTTCAAAAAAGAGTTGGCGTTCAGAAAAGCCGCGTTGGCCCAGTTGTGCAGCTTGCCAATCTGGCACGTATAGATCCCATGACCGGGGAGTAAGGCCGGGTGGCCGGCTGAGGCCAAAGCCGGGTGGTGCGCATGGGCCCCGGGGGAAGGTTTGTGCGAGTTGTCGGGGGCCGTGGCGGTCTCAGCCAAGGACCAGATTTTGGGTTTGCTCTGCGGTGGTCTCTGGCACTCCTGTCTGCTCGGAGAACGATCCACAGCGAGTTTGGCAACGGGAGATTTGTTGTGTGAAAGCGTCGCCTCCACTCCTCTCAGGCCTTCCACTGAAAGCGTCCTGCTGCTCTCCGAGCTCTTCGGCTCCGAGGCCTCTCTGGCGGCCAGGCCTGCTGCTGCTGCCGAAGCTTCCACCCCCGCTTCTGCCCTCCCCTCGGAGCCCTGCTCTCCCGCACCCCGCTGCTGCTCCTCGGGTCTTTCGATATCGACAGTTTCCAAATCGATCTCCTCCTCCTCTTCGTCGTCGCTGCCGTTCTTGCCGTGCTCGTCCTCGTTGTCGCTGCTGAAGATGCGTCCGTCTCTGTCCTCGGCGCTGCGGCCCCAGGTTACCTTGTTCTCCTTCTTCAGCCGCCTGCGGGCGTTCGCAAACCACGTCGAAACCTGGAGGAACATTTTTCACACACGAGAAATGAGAATGAAATCGGAGCACCTTGACAGTGCGACGCTGCAAACTTTAAACATGACGAAAAAAACCCAAAACAGCAGTGTTTACAGTTTTATAATAATTTATAAACAACAGAATAGTTTTAACTGGACCCGTTTCTCCTCTGTTCTATTAAGGTCCTGACCTCACTGTGTTCAATGACCTGAGCTGTTTTTTTATTTGACACCGAAGTTCTGTGAGTTGAACTGAACTGAATATGCTGTTACATGCAGAAGTGTGGAGACTCTGTTCGTGTCAGTCACATAAAAAGGATGTGTGTGTGTGTGTGTGTTAAGAGCACATCTAAATAAAACCATCACTGTACAAAGGACATGACAAGGCCCAATAATAATAATACTAATAATAATAATAATAATAATAATAATACTAATAATAATAATAATAATAATAACAATAATAATAATAATAATAAAACAGATCTAACAGTGTGTTCTCCTGTTGTGTTCAGTGACAGCTCTGACCCACCTGTGTGAGTGTCATCCTCGTGATGATGGCGAGCATTATCTTCTCTCCTTTGGTGGGGTAGGGGTTTTTCTGGTGCTCTTGTAGCCAGGCCTTCAGGGTGCTGGTGGTCTCCCTGGTGGCCGTCTTGGCTCTCGACGGGTCTCCGTACGGGTACTGGCCGTAGGGATAGAAGCCTTGGGCGGCGTGGACAGGCAGGGAGGCTGGGTGAGAGCCCGGACTGTCCTTCAGCTCGTACTGAGAGCCCTGAGGTGAGGGAGAGAGGGGGGCAACTTGTTGAGCGACTTCTTTTACGCGCAGATAGGCTACATAAATTATTACTTAGACACGTTTAAGTTTTTAAAAGTTTCTGTATAAACTAGAAGTATGCTACCAAACTGGGTGTTAACACAGGAAACATTTAGACAAATCAGGAATTAAGAATGAATAGCCTTTATACATTGAATTATTTTTATTATTATTAACATCTTTCATCATAAAATTCATTTGAATTTGAGACAAGAATGAATACAATTCATGTTGTCCATTCTTATAATTTATAATTTATTTTATTACAGTAAAAAAAAAGTATTACAGAAATTCGTATTTTTCTTTAATATTTTAAAGACAAACACGTCCTGTCTTTGAAAACATACTTTATTTATCCATAAACAAAATAACTACTGGGTCTAAAAATATAAATACATTAATGGCAGCTCACAATGTGGGGTTAAAAATATATAAATTGATTATTAATTAACGACAAAGCACATATTCTGCTGAAAGAATAATCCAGAGCGTTCTGGACATTTACGCAGCGGTTTAACGCACATGCTGCCGGTGTGGCACCGGCACAGACCGGTCTGTCATCTACACCTGAGCCGCTTCACTCTGCAAACTCTCACCATCTGGGATATGAGGGCGAGGTCTGTGGCTCCGCTGTACGGCAGAAAGGCACTGTAGTTGTGAGCCGCCCATGGGTTCCCGTACATCCCCAGCATGGAGCCGACAGCCGCGGCGGTGGCGGACGAGCTGACGCCGCCGCCTCCTCCTCCGCCGCCTTCGGTGCTTCCTTCCCGGACCGAGGCGGGCCGCTCTCCGCCGTACACCTCATGAGAGGCACTGAGGAACTGGGGGTACCCCAGCTGAGGGAAAGACATGTCCACAGAGGGAGACGCGCACAGTAAAAATCTCTCCCCCAAAAGTTAGAGTCACGCACAACAGCAAGAGGACGCAGGGAAAAAAAGTAGGAATCCCCAGAAAGAAGAAGAAGAAAAGGATGAAGGGGGTGTCTAAATCACCAGAGTACCCCCTTTTTTAAGAAACTGTCAAGCTTCCACTTTCCACTTCCACAGACCTGGAGTCAGAGCTGTACAATTTGGCACCTCGAGTGTCGGAGTGATGCGTGTGTGTCTGGCCGGAGGAGCTTCTGGATGTGGAGCTGACTGACTGATTGGCAGCCTACTTAAGCACCAAGCTCCTCCTATGCCCGGGGCAGGCGATTAGTGCATTGGTTAGCCTAGGTCGTGTGTGTGTGTGTGTGTTAGTGTGGGTGTGTGTGATCTAATTTCTGCACTGTGGCTACAGCAGAGCAACCTGTGAAGTGTGTGCAAGTGCGTGCACAGATTTGCACTTGTGCACGGGCAATGGTCATTGTTATTTCTAAACAAATGCAGTTTGTCCTTTAAGCAAAAGAATGTGTTTCAGAATAGTTAATTTACTGTCACTGGTGGAAGGAAATAGTCTACCCATTCCAACAACCATAATAGTAGTAGTAGTAGTAATAATAATAATAATAATAATAATGTGTGTGCGTGTAGGGTGTGTGATCACATATGTTGGGGTGTTCTGGCCAGCAGATGGGCCGGGAGAAGCGTCGCCATGGTCGGCCACATCCGAGAGGAATGTCCGTGATTATCGGCGGAAGTCTGTCAGTCAGTGGAGCATATTTTTGCGGAGCGCAGATAAAGGACAACTGAAGAAGGTAATGACAGAGATTGACGAGGATAAGAGATAGCAGAGATATGAGACACACGGGGAGCCGTGGAGTGGAAAATGACAGATGTTTGCTGAGAAGAATGGACTACTGTACTGTGAGATTCTAGGTCTGATGAGCGCACTGGTGACGCGTGAGGAATATGAGAAGCAACTTCGGATGTAATCTGATATGCAGATTGATATTTGCCCATTGATAGGCTTAAGTATCAAAACTGTGCCTAAGCCCTTTGAACACACACATGCACACTCCAACACATTCTCCAGCACACTCGGGCAGTGCTAATGAGGTTGAGCACCCTGCGCCCTGCTCAGTGGCCCTGTGGCCCTCCTGGGTTCCCTCAGAGGTTAGCTGTGTAATTACTCCATCCCCATAAATACAGATTCATCATTTCACACTGGAGCCCCTGATGGCTGAGCCCAGAGAGTGAGAGAGGAGGAGAGGAAGGGGAGGAGGGAGGAGGAGGAGGAGGAGGAGGGGGATCTAATGATTTAATTACAGTGCTTAAAGCCCACTCTGGCTAAGTGATGGTCCTCTCTCTCTTTCTCTGCGCCTCTTCCTCCGTTTTCCTCCCTCCTCAGTGTTTGGCACCTAGAGGGCTTTACTCATGAATCTCAAAGCTGTTTTCTAAACACATATTATGACGAGCAGCACCGCCACCACTGCTGCATATGTGTGTGAGGATGAGTGTGTGTGGAAGAGAGAGAGAGAGAGAGAGAGAGAGAGAGAGAGAGAGAGAGAGAAAGGTGGAGGGAGGATGCTTAATCTCCATGGCATTTTAAATGGCATTCATGGAGAGCGGCTCTATCCTCATTGCCAAGGTAAATGGAGCCAGGGGACTCTCCATTTCAGCTCGATAAAAGAGCAATGTTAAAGACCCTCACCATTTCTACCTCTCTCTCTCCCTCTCTCTCCCTCTCCCTCCCTCCCTGTGTCTCGTTTCTCACTTAAAATTAATGTTTTTCTCATGACAGGGGAGGGAAACGAGACATATCCACCATCTAATAGGATAATATAGCCCCATTCACCACCACCACCCCTCCCTCTTTCTCTCTCTCTCTCTCTCCCTCTGCCTTTGTAGCTGCCTGATTTCCATAGTGTCTCTGTGGAGAGGCAGTTAATGAATTCCTCTGAGCTGGAGAAAAGGAGGGGGAGAATGGTTTGGCGGTTTAGAGAGAGAAAGAGGCAGGGATAGGGGGAGGAAGGCTTTGAGCTATGCCATTCAACTTCACAGCCTAGGCCTGCTTGTGCATTCACAGTGTGTGTATGTGTGTGTGCACGCGTGAATGTGAGTGTGTGTCTTTTAACATGAACCTGCTAAGACTACCAAATATTTAGACTGGCCTCAGACCTCTTTTTATGGTGACGGTGGATTGAGGGATCTCAGGAGGCAGCTTGACTCTATTTGAATCCCATTCGCTGCTATTAGCCAGGCCCAGACAAAGGAATAACTTACCGCAGGAAACATTCAAATAAAGTCCCACAATCCACTTGCACTGGCCATTTCCTCCTGGGTAAATTGGCACTGAGGTAAATGAAGATGCCCAGAAACATCCTAAATCAGATTTTGTCTTGTTTGTTTACAGCTTAACAAAGCGGGGATTATGAGAGTAATGCAATAATGATTAAACCAAAGAGTATTTGTGAGATCTGTTGTGTAAAACAGAGGATTAAAAGTAAAATTCTCTCTGTAAAAATATCGTTCTATCCACATATGCGCTCTTAAAAGTCTGTCCCTGAGACAGATAAGAATAGTTAACCATGAAGGTAAAAAAAAAAAGTCATAGCATTTTCCTGAAACAAATATTAATTTCCTGAAGAACAAACCGGAGCATGTGATGACCACCGATAAGAGCTGATCTGCTCCGACATAAAGATAAATGATTTCATAGCGCTGAATTTATTGATTCTACTAAAATCCTACGATCCACTCGCCTCAGTGGTTTGTCCAGCTGGCAAAGGAGTACACATCAGAATTTACTGAAACAGATAAAACTTCTTGACAATAAGGTGGAAAAAAGAAAAGAAAAAAAACCCTTGTTCTTATTTTTAGTGTTTTCCTGAGGAACAAAGCAGAGGAAGTCAGGCCAAATCAGCCTTTTGTGGAACGTTACACTTGATGAAAGTTGATCTGCTTTGCAAAGAAGCTGAATTATTTCACATCTCTGAGTGTTTTAATTCAAATTAAGTCCCACAATCCACCTGCACTGGCACACAGCTAATTGAAGCAGAAAAAAAAATCCCTAAATCAGAGTTTATCTTGTTTGTTTATGCTTAAACAAAGCAGGGATTACCAGAGTAATGATTAAATAAACGACTATTTGTAAGATATCACCTCTGCTACGTGAGAAAATAAAGGTCTTCTGTTAAAATTGGTTTTATGGTCATGTATATTGACTGTTTAGACCGGAATTACTCTGAGATAAGCCATAACAAGGTAAACACTTGTTGTTTTTTTTTCTTGTCTTGTCCTGTAACAAATGTAAATTTCCTGTAGAACAAAGCAGAGCAAATCAGGCCACATTATTGAAATTTACACTTGATAAGAGCTAATTTATTGAGCAAAAAAGCAAAATTATTCAATGTTTCTGAATTTCCTGATCGCAATAAACTCCCGCAATTAATTTACGCAGTTTATTTGCTCTTGCTGAATTGGTTTGGAGATAAAGAGGTGACAAAGGTACACTTGTTCTTTAGTAGAAGTATATATTTTTAGACTTAAGAGAGCAGAGCAACACTTGTACTACAGTACAAGTGAAATAGTACAGATTCTGAAACATATAAGAGTAAAACTTTACCCTTTGAAGGAATTTTCTACCAGTTGTTTCTGTAAAAAAGCAAACTGAGTCCTTATATATAATGTAAAGCATATCAATCCATCCCATCTTCAAATAAAATAGAAAAACAACTTACTGAAAAATAATGAACATTAACTTGTCTCCAATGTGCAAATCAGTTTTTCCGTGGTCCTCCTCTGTTTCATGTCTGTTTTGTCTTGTTGCTTCTTTTATGTCATTCTTCTTTTTCTTGTTTCTTGTTGTCATGTGTGATATGCACCGAAGGATACACAGAGGGCTCATCTTCTCTACATCTTATCATTCCATCCACTTAAAGTCGACCCAGTATTGATGATTTCAGGCACAAAATGAAGCAAAAACAAAAATATATATATATCAATTATTTCTCTCAAATGCAGTAAAACTAAAGTCGTGAAGTGGTTCTGATTATATATGAGGAGAAAGAACTGATATTCAGGTTAAAAGTAAAAATAAATACTTACCCAAGTAAAGCTCAGACACATGAAATCTCTACTTAAGTACAGAGACACTTTCTTTTAGTTCACCTGTCTCCTAAAATCAGATTTTGTCATGTTTACTAAAAGATTAACTCTCAAAGACCATCTAATCCACAAATCCTATTAATGCAATGAAAAAGTTTTGAGAACTTTTGAAATGCAACTTTTCAGTGGCATTAGATGTATTTTAGTAGTAGTGAATATTGAAACTATGTTGAAAATCCGCATAATTGATTCACAAATAATGGTGGTAGACACTTGTTTTTAGATTCAGTTAATGCTATATTTTACCCAGAGCTTTTATGAGCATTTATTCAGGAAATTAATTAAAGGAAAATACATCCTTTTCACAGAAA
>JAQQZY010000003.1:20372607-20393100 GCA_030068375.1 Ostorhinchus rueppellii | reverse complement strand
AGAAGAGAAGAGAAGAGAAGAGAAGAGAAGAGAAGAGAAGAGAAGAGAAGAGAAGAGAAGAGAAGAGAAGAGAAGGATGAGCCATTTGTACACATTCAGGTACACAGAATTTATTATGCAGAGGTGTCTCAGAGTACAAGTATAGCAGATTAAAAGACACAATAAATAAATAATAAAAGTCAAAGATGTAAGCATTTTAAAAGTAAAAAAGCAGTGCAAAAACAATTAAAACACAACAGCACTGTGTCTTGTAATAAATATCTACAAATAAATACATGTAAATGAAAATGCATCAGCACTGCTTTATATCTGTAATCACTATCTAGTGCATGAACCTAATCATTTGCCATGGTTAGATCCAATGTTCAATGGCAGCATTAGTGATTATAAAGTTATTAAACATGTTAGGTCAGTGGATGCTTGTGGTTTCTGGCAGTTGTTTGGTTTTTTGAGGGTTAATCCCTGGAAAGTGTTTCTGCCTTGTCACTACTGTCCTACACATTGAAACTAATGATCCTTGGATCCAAACTAGCTACAGTAGCTAACTATTTAGCCCTGTTTGAAGATGCTGAGGCTTATCTAATTCTTAAAAGTTTAATATGGCTGTGTAGCATACATGCATGTTCATGTATGTACTATGGTACAATTACTTCCCTATTACTATTAATTTTGTGTTATAAGATTTGTGCTGAGACCAGATTTGCTGAAGCTATCTAACTCCATTTCTTAGCTAATGGTAGGTTACATTGCACAGTGTTGCCGAAGCACTGGGGCAGAAAAAGGAACTCAAGAGCATATGAACTGGGGTTCTACACCGTAATCAATGTGCAGGCTGTTATGATGGATGTATGCAACTGAAACAGTCAGTTTAGAAATGGAGTACACCAATCTAAAAAAAAACAACCCACAGCTCCCTATAGAAAACAGACTCCAACATAAATTCCACCTAAGCACATGAGCTTGCATGAGTCATACATACTGAACCTTTAATCTACCAAACGGCAGCATTATTGACCCATCCATGTCAAAAATACATATAACTGTCTTCATGTGACAGTTGAAAGAGAGGGATGTAATATATGCAAACATTGCTAAAGTGGAGCTCTGGCGGGGATTTGACTGCTTATAGTGCCTGAAATACCATGGTCGGGTGCTTTAGCACAAGGGCCTAAAACTTGCAGTTTGTTCACATATCATTGTTTTCTGTCTTTTGAGGGTAGATTTAAATGTTTGTGGCTTGAAACAGATGGGGAATTGACAGGCTTGTGTTGCACTTCTGTGGAGTGTAAGCCAAATGGTGTTTTTTGCCCTTCAGAGCTCTGAGGAAATCACATGACTGGAAACTATGAACTGAGCAAAAGGACAAAACAGATAAAATAGACAAAGTGTGTTAAGATTATACATATAGTCTGCAAAAATGCATGTATTTTACCCATAGTTTGTGATACTTATACCTACTACAGTCATTTAGTTATAAGTAGGGCTGTTAAAATGTGTTTATTTCATTTCAGGCAAAAGGAAATAACCAAAACACCCCATGAATACAAAGAGCAAATGGCAAAGCAGGTACACAAAGCACCTTGCAAATCCAAGGAAAAAAATTAAATAAGTAAAACGCAGATTAATGCAGATTAATCCATCATCATGATTAATCTGATTAAAACCTTTAATGCAATTAACTCGTCTGCAGTGCAAAATGACTGAATATTTCTGCTTTTGGGGCAGTTTGTCCAAGTAGAGTTAGTATCGCACATGAACAAATGGGCAGTTGATCTGGTAGTGACAGGCAGCAGAAGCAACCCATAAAGATGGAAGATGCTAAACAGCACATTGGTCCTGTTGATGGAAATATGAGTTTAAAAAAAACAAGACTGAACAGACAAAGTATTAGACACACTCTACAGAAAGGAGTTTTCTTTTCATTGAAGCACTTCCAGCTTCAAATACCACAGTAATAATACCAAGCATACGTTAGTGGTTTTTTTTGCTAGCAATATGGCTAACGCGTCGCCCAGTTTGGACAAACATTAAGTGCATATATATTCCATTATTTCTTCAGTCTGTTTAATAATACAAAATGAAATGTGTACAATATATGGGCACCTGTGACTCAGTTGGTAGAGTGGGTTGTCCAATGACCAAAGGGTTGGAGGTTCAAATCCTGGCACTGACTGTCCATGTGTTGACCACTGGACACTATATTGCTCCCAGTAGGGTCTGGGGCAGCAGCCGCCTACTGGTATGGGTGAATGCAAGGCTTTGTAAAACGCTTTGGGCACCATAAACGTGTAGAAAATGTGCTATATAACTGCAGTCCATTTACCAACATAGATTAAAAATGAATGATATTTAATTATGATTAATCCAAAGCAACTGTATGATTAACCTGATTAAACATTTTAATCGTTTGACAGCACTAGTAATAAGTAATAAAAATCCATCCATCCATCCATCCATTTATAATAAAAATCTTCACTATGAAAGCATTCAAATGACAACACAATAACATAGGACTGAGCTTTAATGTTCCATGTGGGGAAACCTGGTGTAATAGCGATTGGATATAACCCAGACAAATATGTAAATAAATGATGATGAAGGAATAATCTGCAACATTTCATATAAATAAATGTTTGTTTGCAAATAATATAATTCAGCTTATACCCACTTTATGAAACTTTGCATTGGCTAATCTTAACACCTGGCGTCTGGTAGGGCTTTCCTGGGCAAAATCCTCTGGCACACAGGAAGTGATGGGCTTTATTTGTTTATCCATCATCAGCATCCACAATAGAAGACGAAGTCAGTACAAAGCATCAGCGCTAGTGGAGAAAAGAGGACTATGTGAGAGAAAGACACCACGCTGCTGGTTTAGATCTTTGACTGAGGGGTGCTTCTTGGGTAAGCGGAGAGCAAAACATAAATTTTAACTCCACATGATGTGGACTAGGAATCTTAGCAACTTAATTGGATGAATATGTAAAGGAATTTATAGAGAAAACATCAAAAGTGGGAATGTCTAAATAAAGCTAAATAAAGTGAGTCAGTGCGTGTATAGATGTACACAGTGGAGCCCAACAGAAGGCCAGACTGTCACATATCTGTGCAAAGACTCAATAACAGAGAGTCTGTCTTGCTGCTGTCTGTCAAGCCTTTGAGAAGCAACAGTGGAGGTGGGGAGCGTACATTCCTCACAGCGGCTCCATGCAGCTCGGCCAATTAGCAGTTGAGTGGTTTGTTTAAGTCCAAGTGATGATGAGATGTTGTGCTGGGAGGCAGCCCAGTTCATTAAGCACACTGTTGTCTCTGGTTTACTCAGCTTGCCGGCTTTAACAGCCTCTCAGTGCTTGTTTACCAGCCGCAAATATGACAGACTGTATGTCTATTTGACCGTCTGTTTGTGAGTGTGCATGTGTGGAGGTGATGGAGGAGGTGGTGAGTTAGTGTGTGTCTGTGTGCGCATGTGGGGGTGCATCTGGGATTCAAGGTAGTGTATGTACAGGGGGTGGACACAATAACACCTGTGCAATAAATATATGCATTCGATATAAAAACTCAAACTCTTAAAACTGCTGCAAAGTTAAATTAACACCTGTCTGTCAGTGTCAACAAAATGTGAACATTACAAACTTAACTTAGTTTAATGTGGACAGTAGTGTTGGTTACAGTCCAACTTTTTAGGTTTGAATCCTAATAGTGTTTCATGAGAAATAACCAAATCTGCATCTTCAAATTAGTTATTTTTCATGCCGAGTTTTCACTGTTTTTACCCATAAAGGCTAATGCTTGAACAAGAGTGAAATGTTAGTATGTGTATAGTAGATAACAACAAAGTCAAATCATCGCCCAAATTACATTTTAAGACAATGTTTATAACTTCCAATGTCTTTAGCTGCACATACAATAAGGGTTAAGGGTTAAATAAGGACTAAGGCTATGGCACTCATTACCGTATGACTACTGGTAAAATAACCCTGATATTTGAGTAACGTTTAACAAAACATTAACAGGATATTAACAGGTTCTCCATCACACTGTGAAAACATGAGAGCAATGAATGTATCATTAAATACCACCATTTCCTAACATCAACATTTATAACCCTTAAAAAACATAACTATTTTGGCAGTTTTTCTCTCAATGACAGGTATGAGCAACTGCAACCTCTGTAGATGCATGTGTGTTTGTTGCATTAGTTGCATGATCATCAGGTGATATGTTATGTCATCAGTGTGTCCTAAGCTTTACTATATTTTGCATTACATGAATGTAACTTGCAGCCTCTGCCTTTAGCATTTCTACTACTGTCGAGTGAATGACAGAAAGATAGGTTTTCTTGCTAATGGTTGGTGTTTGTTCAAGTATAACCCAGTGTTTTTCAACTTTGGGGTCAGGACCCCGCGTGGGGTTGCCTGGAATTCAAATGGAGTCACCTGAAATTTCTATTAATTAATAAACAAACAAACAAACAAAAATTCCAATAAAAAAAATATATGGTGAGTTGACAGAGACAACCCCAAAACATAAAAAAACACGACAAACTGAAGCTGAAGCTGAAGCACTGTGGTTCCGTTTATCTGTATAATGGTCATCGTGGTCAGTTTCAGATGCTGCAGCTCTTTCATAATTCATAGTTTCAGTTATTGTTTGTTCAGTATTAACTGTCAGCCTTGTAAATAGAAGCTGGACTGACTGTACATATCCTGACCAAGGAAATTGTAATTCTCACGTTGTGCAGTAACCTGAACCAGACTTTTCTGCCTCCATCCACAATAATATTCGTTAAATAGACTAAATGTGTCTAAATTTAATGTTTATTTGCAACATAGTATAAGAAACCATTACATGATCAAAAACAAATTAAGTTTAGCAAAAATAAAGTCTCCATTTTGAATGTTTCTAGGCCACTAGAAACTTCTCGTCTTGTCTCGTCATCTTCCGGTTATCTGGGGCCGGGTCGCGGGGGCAGCAGCTTCAGCAGCGAAGCCCAGACGGCCCTCTCCCCAGCCACTTCCACCAGCTCTTCTGGGGGATTCCCCAGACGTTCCCAGGCCAACCGAGAGATATAATCCCTCCAGCGTGTCCTGGGTCGGCCCTGAGGTCTCCTCCCGGACGGACATGCCCGGAACACCTCCCTAGGGAGGCGTCCAGGAGGCATCCTCAGCAGATGCCCGAACCACCTCAACTGGTTCCTCTCGACATGGAGGAGCAGCGGCTCTACTCCAAGTCCCTCCTGGATGTCAGAGCTCCTCACCCTATCTCTAAGGCTGAGCTCGGCCACCCTGCGAAGGAAACTCCTTTTGGCCTCTTGTACCCATGACCTCATTCTTTCGGTCATTACCCAGAGCTCATGACCCAAGGTGAAAGTTGAAACGTAGATCGACCGGTAAATAGAGAGCTTCGCCTTACGGCTTAGCACCCATTCACCACAACGGACTGGTTCACCGTCCGCATTACTGCAGACACCACCCTGATCCACCTGTCGACCTCCCGCTCCATCCTACCCTCACTCATGAATAAGATCCCGAGGTACTTGAACTCCTCCACCTGAGGCGGGACCTCCTCCCCTACCCAGAGAGGGCACTCTACACTTTTCCAGCTGAGGACCATGGCCTCAGACTTGGAGGTGCTGATCTTCATCCCAGATGCTTCACACTTGACTGCGAATCGTCCCAGTGAGAGTAGAAGGTCGCTGTTCGATGAAGCTAGAAGAACCACATCATCTGCAAAAAGCAGCAACGAGATCCTTCCATCACCGAATGTGACCCCCTCCCCCACCCGGCTGCACCTAGAAATTCTGTCTGTAAAAGTTATGAACAGAACTGGAGACAATGTGCAGCCCTGGTGGAGTCCAACCCTCACCAGGAAGAGATCCAAATTATTGAAGGTTACGTGGACCAGACTCACACTCCTACGGTACTTGGACTGAATGGCCCCCAACAGGGGACCATCCACCCTATACTTTTGGAACACCCCCACAGGATGCCCCTGGGGCACGGTCATAAGCCTTCTCCAGATTCACAAAACACATGTGGACTGGATGGACGAACTCCCATGTCCCCTCCAGCACCCTAGCAAGGGTATAGAGCTGGTCCACAGTTCCACGTCCAGGACGAAAAGCACATTGCTGCTCCTCTATCTGAGGTTCAACTACTGACCGTACCCTCTTCTCTAGCACCCTGGCGTAAACCTTACCGGGAAGGCCAAGAAGTGTGATCACCCTATAGTTGGAACACACCCTCTGGTCCCCTTTCTTAAAGATGGGGACCACCACCCCGGTCTGCCACTCCAAAGATATCGCCTTGATGTCCATGCAATGTTGTAGAGGTGTGTCAACCATGATAGCCCTACAGCATCCAGAGTCTTAAGGTACCCGGGTCGGATCTCATCAAGCTCCGGGGCACCATGTAGCTGCCTCGCCACCTTGGCGACCACTGATCTAACCATTAAAGTTGCAGTTTACCTCAGTGTCTGACCAGACTCACATAACACCAGACTCAAACTTCCATAGTGTCCATTTTTGGCCACTCAAGAACAGGTCCACAATCATTTTTATTTTGTTTTTTGGACTTTTCTGAACACAAGGAAGCTGGCATCAGACATAAAGCATGTGGCAACATTATTTGCTTGTATTATTGTTCCAATATGTTTTCTGGTGCATCTTTTGGCTGCAAAATGAAGAGAAATTGGGACTCAGTCATTCCCTAATCTGACACACTGACCATGCAAATAGACAATGATAGAAAGTACTAGACTTGCAGTTGAATACCAAATCTGAACAAAACTGAGTGAAGCCAAAGGGAGTTGTGCTGACACCGTCCATGGAAAAGTGGCCTCAAACAGCATAACAACTTTGTACGGTTACATTGAGTGGTCTGAAAGGCGCCTATAAATGATTCTTCTTCTTCTTCTTCTTCTTCTTCTTTTAGTTAATAAATAAATGCAGCTAGAGTAATCAAATATGAATACATTAAGAGTCATAAAGAGTCTGTTGTGCTGGAAAAATGTCAAATATTTTTAAGAATTGTTAATGTGATGAAAAACGAACTTGACAATAGTAAACAGTAAAAAGGCCACCTGTAATTTTGTTGTTCAACCTGGGTAATGACAATAAACCCTATTCTATTCTATTCTATTCTATTCTATTCTATTCTATTCTATTCTATTCTATTAAACCAAACTGAAATTAAGAGAGAATTAAAAAGAGTTTAATATTTTATAGTATCCTGTAGGAGTAAAATATAACTCCAGTATTTCCGTGCTTTCTCATCATTGTCCTCATTAATGTTCAACATTCATGTAAGATGCACAGGCAGCGAGCTGAGATCACCACACGACGGTCTGTTAATGACTCCTAATCAATGTGACTAATGTCTCTTTTCACCACTTGGACAAATATTAGTCCAATTGCTGCAGTTAAAGTGCAATTATAGCTCTCCTCCCCCTTTGTTTTCTCATTCAACAGAGCGCAGGGTATCGAACAGGCACAATAAGCTACAATATAAAACCAGAGGATGTTGACCTAATGAGACTCAGGCCCGCTCTACTCTTACTGATACAACAGAAGCAGAGTCAGCCACTTTACTCTCCACAAAACATTTCACCGCACAGACAAAGAGTGATTATAAATCAGGGAGTGGAAGAAGACATGCAATGTGTCCTTTTGCATTTTTTTGCCTTTTTTGTTTCCCCCCCCCCCCCCCCACACACACACACACACACACACACTGAAATATTTTTGAAGGGCGGTTTATTCAAGATGTCACAGCTGCATGCGTCTTAGTCGGAGCGTTCAGGAGGGTCACGGCTTTCTGACCGCGTGTGCACATATGTGAGTGTGTGTATGTGTGTGTATCAGAGTGATTCTTAAGGCAGTAATGCAGTGGGCGATGACAGATCACTTCATTCACGCAAGACGAGGGCAATTACTTCAACCATGACAGATTGCCTCAGCAGAACTGAGTTTAGGATAAAACCTCCCTCTCTTCTTCTCTCTCTTACTCCCTCTCTTTTTTTTTTATACCTCCCTCGCCCCTCTACCACCCGGTTCAATAAGGAATCTTGTGGTTTTCCCAGCTAATGACTTCCTCCTCAGTGTTACACCATTGTGTATCCCTGTGTGTGTGTGTGGCGGTGTGTGTGCTTGTGTGAGCAGGGGGTGACAGTACCATCTGTCTTGCTGCTGTAGCCCTTGCCCCTGCCCAGCTGGTGGGCACTGAGTAATGGGAGAGGACTTCCTCATCTCGCCCCCCTGAGACACACACACATTAGTATGCAACACCTACTGTCAGAGTGAGTGAGAGAATAAGAGACAGAGAGAGAGGGAGTTTTTTTCTGTTCGAGCGCCGAAACCTGAGCAACTCGGAGTGTCAAGTGATGAGAACTGAATGCTCAGAGTCTTGAAAAATTGGCACATACAGCAACAATTTCTCTGTGTGTCTGCCAGTGAGTGACAGTCTGAGGAATATAAATGCACCTCTGGATTGCTTATTGAATATTGAGGTAGAAAAAAGGGTGAAAGGAGTGGAAGTAATATATGATTGTTCTTCTAAAAAAAAAAAACAAAAAAAAAAGATGCGTGCCTGCGTATTTTACATGAGAACAGTGTTCCATGTGTAATAAATGTTTCCAATGAGTACCTTTACTCACGTTCCGTTCATTATTTAAGATTTGTGCCAACTTCTACTTATGTGAAGTCCATTTACTGCTTACAGATGGAACGTTAGTTAACTCCATTTCTAACCTAACGACAGTCTGATTTGTTTACATCCGTGTATATCAGATGTACACTGATTTCTACATAAAATCACACAATATATAATCCTTACACTGGCTGCTGAGTTGTTCTCTTTTCTGCTCTTCTACAGCAGCAACAGTGTGCTCTATTAGGATAGTGACACCACACATATACAATAACCTTATAGAATATGTCAAACTTTAATATCCTGAGGAGGCAATTTGTGTTACAGACAACCAATACACGTAAAAATCTAGCAATCATAATAATTATTATGCCGTGTTAAACAAAAGCTGTACAAAAACTGCTATCAATACATAAAACACAGACTAATAACACATGTTGCTGCTGTCAATAATCCAGTTTTTGCCCAGCCATCACAGAAAACACCAGAAGAAAAAAATATGATGAATTTGCTTCCAAAAAGCCAATAGTCAAGCGAATAGAAGACCTCATATCTGTTCTATCTGTTGCACCTCTACTTTGATGAGAGTTGAAGAAAGTCATGATTCAACAAATGTAACAAATCAGCCAGGATGACCTGATACTGGCCTAAAAGTAGTGTTCAGGATCATTAAGATTCAGTCCAGTAACTGTACAACATACATTCAAAATTCTCTCCAACAAGTTTTTGTTTTTTTTACAGTGAGATTTCCAAACCAGTGGAAACAGAAAACATTAATTCAGACTCTACATAAGCTGTAGAACATTTATATGAACATTTATAATACATTGGTGCAGATTGGATGACCTTAATGTATGTAAAATAGTTAAATGAGCTCAGCACTAAACAACTATAGCAATGAAATCCTCAGATACAATCGGGACCATTTACCACACTTCTGTTGTTCATAATATCCATTTTGAGTACATCTTGATAATGCTAACAAACTTCTATAAAATAAAAGATTTAATGCACAACTTTTACTTATACTTTTATTATTATTTAGTACAGATAAAAATGTTCAGATATGCTCATAAATGGTGCTACTCTTCTGTTCTATAGTGCAATAAAATAGTGACAAGTGAATTATTTTAATTATTTGTTAATAAATTAATGAATCATGTGGTTGGAAAGTCCCATACCAAACACTGGTGTTACGTTGCCAGATGTTATGTTTTTTGTTATATTTAATCAATTGTCCAAAATCTAAAATAATCAAATCAGCAATAATAGTAACAACAATTAAAAATAATGGCAAATGCTCACATATGAGGCCGTTTTCACAAATCATCAGTTTGTGATGTTTAAAGGGGAATTTAATTGGTTGTGCACATGAATATCTATGAATATGTCATTATTCAGTCTGTGAAAACAGTTGTGTAATGTCTCCTCCACTCAAAAGTAGCTACCTAAAATCTGGAAAACAAACCCTAATGATGTCAGACTGATGTAATCGGGGATCAGGGTTATCTCAGCATGAATTTGACAAATTTGTGATGGGAAAGCCTTCTGCGATAAGATGGAGCTGGAATCATTCAGGGAGCAGGGAGGGTTTAATAAAAAAAAAACATTACTGAAATGCATGAAGTAAAGTGTAAACCTGACCTACAGGAACACTCGGCTTCCACACTGAGCCTTTGATTGTGAAATATGTCACTCATCTGTATGAAACGGAAACACAAATTGACTTATTAACTTATTTAAGTCATTACTATAAGAGAATTCTGTATGTTCATATAAAGTCTGTGTTGTGTCACCTGTTTGTTGCTATTTAGTTAATTCCATTTTTAATTTAACAGGAGCTAGTGTCGAACACTGTCCCCACTGAATAGATGAGAGACAACGATGAAGGCCGGAGTGAGCATACGGAGCTTTGCAGAAAAACAACCAAAGTCTTGTAGCTGTTTTTATAAAAGTAGGAAAAGTATCAGAAATGGAATTTAAAAAAAAAAGTAGCTCAGATTAACCAGCTCCCAGCACAAAACAGACTCCAACAAACTTCACATAAGTGCACAGACTCACATATTGAACTTTTAAATATGAGAGGAAACAAAACTGAACTATTTTTGAGTTCCATAGCTGCTGGACAAATATTCAACTCCTTTCATCACAATTTTGTTGATTTTTTAAGGGAATTAGAATTAGTGCAATCTGATTAAATATGCTCAAACTTTGCGTGGTCCCTTGCTGTTGTTCTGCTCTTGAGTTTGGAACTAAAAGCTCAGCTGTTTCAGTGCAAATGAGAGCAGAAATATAGGTAAAAGAAAAAAACTGGAGTCAGAATTAAACATAGCTGTTTGGCATTTGACAGGAGCTATCCTGATTTAGACTCCTCCAACATGGCTGATTAATGATGTTTCTTTATCTACATGCTGGCTTCAAGCACTGAGCTGGATCCGCAGTGTGTTTGGCCCACAGAGTGTGATACTATCCCACACTGTGGCAAAAAAAACAAAAAAAACCTCCCCTTTCTAAATCTATCTTTCTCTGTTTCCCTTTCCCTTCCTCACTCGGCATCCAGCTCTTTCTCCCCCTCCATCGTTTTCTCTCTCAGTATCTCTCTCTCCCTCGCTCACCCTCTCCCTCTGTCTCTGTTTCTTTCTCCTTTCAAGCGTGGAATCATTTAATTATCGCCTATAGCTCTTTTGGCAGACTGTTGAATGCCCACCTCTCAAAGCCTGGAGGAAACAATTTACCCTGGGATATCACACACACACACATAAACGCAGTTGAACACACGCACACACACACACTTCAAGGAGAGGATTTATTACAGCAGGTCCATCCGCAGTTCACAGAAATCCAGCATTAATTCCAGATTGAAAAAAAGTATTCCAGGAAAAAATTAAATATTAGCCAGACCAAAAAATATTGGCTCGATACTGTAGCTCTGTCTCATAGAAATTACATTTACATGCAACTAACTCGCAAATCCAATTACATTTTCTTATAAACACAATGACGCTTGCATTTCGCCATAAATGTAATCTGTCTATTTTCTTTCAAACTAATGTAATTTGTCGATGAAGGGTGTGTGACTTCTTATGGTGGATGGTTTGTTTTGACATCCGGGACTGGACTCACAGTCTGACTCCTGTAAGTTTAGGCAAGAAAGGTGCTTTGGCTAGAGATGATTTAGTATATTATTAAATCTATAGTGAGTTTTTGTTTTAACACGTTTGAGGAGTTTTCATGTATTAAACCAAGCTCTGAATAAGAGCTGCACCACATTAAGCACATTATTTTAGCATCATCACTACAGGTGGAAATGTGTATGTTAATGCAACATTTTTGCTAAATCATGAATCACATTGACAGGTTGTTAGTTATGTCTAGTGGTGTTAATGACCCTGGTTAAAATGCAGACAATATGGAAGTATCTTATCATACCACTAATGACCAATGGGGTTCGACGCCAAAAAACCCCCACTCCCATACTTACTCTGACCTTCTGAGGCAGTAACTTAACTGTGTTGTTTGATTGATCTTTCTTTCAGTCAGATCCAGAGTTAGTTAAAAGGTTACACTAACAAGTCTGTGGGATGACTTTATTAGGCAATGCGTGATTAAGTTTACTGTTTTGTTGAGTTGGTAAGCAATAGCTCACCTCTGACCGCTTGCATTCCTGTAGTTCTGCCCCTTTTGTCCAAATATGGTCACCTCGGGCTCTGAAAGGAACATGAAAACAACCAAAGTACAAAACTATTGGCTTCTTCCTGGCATTTCAGAAACCAATGAATGACATCATGAGTCCTCTGTCCACTAATTATATACACCTATGGTTCTGGGGCTTTTAGGTCAGGGGATGCAATCAGTCCAATCAATCATAGTAAGTAGTCCCTTTAGGAGTAGTAGCACCTCTATTCCAGGCATATTTCACCTTTATTACCTCCGCCAAGGAGGTTATGTTTTTGTCAGCGTTTGTCTGTTTGTCTGTCTGTTAGCAAGATAACTAAAAAAGTAATGGATTGATTTTCATGAAATTTTCACTGATTGTCAGAAATGGGGTATCCTACAGATGATTAGATTTTGGTGGTGATCCGTACATTCAGCGTCATCTAGTGGATGAAAGTACAAACACTGCCTTGGCGGAGGTCTGCGCTCTCCGAGTGCTTCTCTAGTTCTGGAATGAAATTTAAATGAAATGGTGGGATCATTTGGTCCCACCTCTGACATGGCTGTGTAATGCCTCTGGAGGTAGCAACAGAGCTGTAATTATGGTGGAATCATGATTCTGGAACACTATGTAAAAGGAACATCTCTTGTTCCGCAACCAAGGTTTGACGTTTTGATGAAGTATTGCGTGTGCAACCCCCATGCTGGGGGGATTTAAAAATGAGCATGAATCGTGTACAGTAGACAAATATATCAACATGACCAGAAAGATGTCAAACTGGGGAGATGCCGAGATCTGTGAGGTGTTGTCATTTTGTGCGGAGGACTCAATCCATACTAACATTTTTGGAACTGTGAAAGACAGGCCAAATTATACATCACACTATACACTGCGCACACCACCCCTTTGATTCTGGAATGCAGGTCCACTGTGCAAAAGTCCAGCCTGTCTCTCCTCTGTTACTCCTTTGCATTGACTGTGGAAATCAGTCAATGGTGGAAAAAAGGTAGGGTCACCATCTCACCTATTTTGCAGGATCTCTGTGTAAAAGTGGCTAGTAATAGACCTCAATGTTGGATGCTGCCCACTATAAAAATTAAAAATGACAATAAGAACAGTATGTCCATTAAGAGCTATTGAAGGAACCATAGTGTTACAACATGGGGATACAAGCAACTCATTTTATGTTAATACAAAAAGACAGTTCTAATCTTCACTTGACCACAAAGTTTTGATTATTACATTTGTAACAAAACATATCTGTGTTTACAGTTTAGTTGCACGATGAATATAATTTCTGTGGGTCTGACACAAACTTGGTAAAGTGTATTTCCTGCATGTCTTTTTCACTGGTAACAGTTGTGTTTGAGGCAACAGTTAGTGTGTGTTTGTGAGAGAGAGTGATTACAGCCTGTGGAGGTAATGATTAAACGTCGTAAAGCATTTAGAGTGTTTAACTCCCCATTATAGGAACAGTAGGAGGTGATTCATTTAGGACCGTTGCCTACTCATGTGTATGAGTGTGTGTTTGTGTATGTGTGTGGCAATTGGACCCCTATGGGATGAAGAAACCACATCACCAATCCCTATAGAGCTGGAGAAGGTGAACAAAACACAGCAAGCAGAAGAAAAGGAGGAAAGGCAGGAGAAGAGGGGAAAACAACTGGGATCCATTGAGGGAAAATTAATGGCCCATCTCATATTGTCAGCTTTGTTATTGTATACGGGGTTTGAGAAGGAGGGGGACCCTTTAAAATGATGTCTGTTGAGAAAAAGAGCACTAAAAATGAAGACAAGGCAGAGAGCAGGATGAAAGGGAGAAGAGGGGCGAAGGCAGTGTCGGGCTGTAAATTTTCGACAGAGCTCTCAGTTCATTACAGGGTGATCAGAGACGAGGCAGGGCCAGACAAAGGGCCTCAGTGTTGTTAGCCAGCTCCGTCAGTGTTACACCGGGGTCAGCTCTTTAACTCACGGGCAATGAATAACTGGGTTTTCAGCTCAGACAATGGCTGGCCAGCTTTCCCCAGCTCCGGGTAGGACCTGCCTATTGTTGAAGAGTTGAACCGGGGAAGTTACCAATCTGTAGGAACGCTGAGAAGTTAAAAGACACGATGGATGAGTCGACTAAAGAAGCTGGAGACATTTAAGATGTGTGCGTCTGTGTGTGCCAGTGTGCGATCGTGGAGGTCAAGAGTACTCTATCATCACCATGTCATTAAAGATTCAAGTGTGCAGTGCATATGGGGCCCACAAGAATCCAGCCGCCTCTGTGTGTCTGCTGTGGTTTCTCTTACAGGTAGCGACTCTGGATCGAGACTAAAACCGGCAGAGAAAAGCCAATGAAGAAGGCAGCTTCATTTCAATCAGCAGTTCCTTTGACCTTTACTAGTGTCCATCACAATTACAATTAGCTGTGACCGGTCAATTATGAGCCAAGTGAAACTGCAGAAGCAAAAGCAACAAGTCAATTCTGCAACATGGTTCAGGAAGGCTGCACAGGTGCTTTGAGGAACAAACACATCTATTTTTATGTAATATTTTGAGAATCTAATGTAAGCGCCGCAAACTGTGACCTTACAAGCAATGTTGGTTGGTTACTTTGGAAATGTAGTAGGTCAGGGGTGCCAAAGGTCCCAATCTGGAAGTGAGATAAACTTTCAAAGAGCAAAACTTACACTGAAGATGTTAAAAGTCAGTGGTGTCAAACTTATTTCAGCTCAACTGAAATCTCTAAAATTTTAATAATATTATTCCTGTTCCTAAACGTTTTGTGCCCCTTACTGTGATCTGCAAGTTGCAACAAGTAAGTTGAAATATAATATTGTTAAAATTGCACTAGAAATGTATGGTTGTTCACATTTTTATTGAAAGGCTCATTTATAAATGTGAATATTTTCATAATTTGATTTTACTTTGTTGTACTAAAATAAAGACAAAAATTTGGTGTTGTCATTATTTATAAGTTATTATGTTATTATTTTATTGGTCTAGAACACTTGCGATCAAATTAGGCTGTGTTTCACCTGGAATTAAATGAGTTTGACACCCCTGTAGTGCGCATATATTACTAGTTATCCTGTTAAAAATATCAACAGTTTTCTCTATTTATTTATTTTTTTAAATCAAAGTTGAGTTGAGTTTTTAAAATGAAAAGTCTAAAAACATGGAGTCTAAACTTATCTACAAGTACTCTACATTCATTTCTGTCAAATTTCTAATAATCCAGTTGTCATATACAGTAGGATGCGTACAGTAACGCACCTTCATTTGGCTAATGACAGTACATTTTCTGTGTGGGTTTCCTCTGTGTTCTCCACTTTCACCCATCATTAAAATCACAAATTTAAAGGTTAATTCTCCTGTCAGTGCCCCTGACCATGGTACTGATGACGATCTGGAGTTGGTCCCTGAACACCTCCAATGGCAACTCAATGCTCTGAATATGCTACATGCTAATGCCATCTGCTACTAATACGACAGAGTGCGACCGTGCGTGTGTGTGTGTGTGTGTGTGTGTGTATTAGGATGGGAAAAATTCAAAGATTGAATTTTCCTATTAGGATATTAAAGAAAGTTAGCCCGACCCTAAAACTTTAAATTCACAAATAACAAAAACTTGAGAAAATACTGTCAAATTTATGAAAACATGGAGACAGCCCCATAAGTTGTTTTTTTTGTTTGTTTGTTTTTTTACATTTGACTCCAAACTCACTGTGCTGACCTGTTTTTCCTAAAAAAAATTGCCAACAGAAGAAGGTATTCCTTCCGTTTTCACATGTTTACAAATGGAAGTTTGGGGATGTTTTCAAACTGTAACCTTAAGTCTTGCATTCTAACCCCACATACAAATGCTAACAGCTAAGTGCTAAATGTGTGTATTAGGATGGATAAAATGGACAGACAGAATTTCCCTTTAGGGATAATAAAGTGAGTTAACCTTTAACCTTAAACCTTTTACGAGGCTGTTAAAATGTTGAAGTAACTAAACACAGTCTTCAAACATTTTCTGAAATTTTGGTAAAATGCAAGATATATTTGGATTTCTGAGACTAATGCAATGAAATATCCATCTATACCTGCATAACAGGTCAAAAATATCCTCAATAGGGAAATAACTGTTAAAGCTAAAGACCCTAAGTGCGCCTGGGAATGTAATATTATGTATCATTATAGAAGCGGACATTATTTGACTGGACGTCAGTTCAAGCCAAGGTTTATTTTGTACCATTGGCTTCCCAATCTTCACCAACCTGTTTGAAAACACAAATGATACCTTAAAATGTCTGTAAAAAGGTTATAAGAAGACATGAAATTATATATTAATAATTATATATAGGCCTTGGTTGAACAAAAGAATACAGTTTATTTTAAACATATCCAGTTAAAGGCTGCTGTTTTTAGAAGAGCCAAAAAAATGAGATGATATGATTTACAAGTGACTGAAACATAGCTTTTGTGTCATATTGTAAATAGCAGGAAGCAGTAATCAGATGCAAAATGGAGTTGCCTAATGAGATGCAACATTCTCCTGGGTCCAGTTAAAACGTGTCTGTGTTACAAGTGATGGACAGATGCATCCATGAATGAAAGAACAACAGAAAATTAAATCCTCCTTTAGTGAATTGCTCTCATTTTCTTTGAACAATATCACATTTTGCAGAAAGTTAAAACAAAGTGAAAGCACTAAAAGAACAGAGGAACATAAAGACAAGTTGATTTGTAAAAATGTAACATGATTTTACAAAACAGTTTGTCAAAAAGATCTCCTACTTCTTTAAATGTTGTTAATCATTACTCCTGTGTGCATTACAAGACTACCATTTCACAGTTTTGCTCTGTCATCAGCTCAGCCTCATTTTTTAGTTTTTGTTTGGTTATTTTTTTCCAGGTCAGACAAAAAAAAAAAAACTCCACAAAAAACCTCATTGAAGTATGTAAATGAGCATAACAGAGCTGTCACAGCTGAGC
Organism: Ostorhinchus rueppellii; assembly: GCA_030068375.1. Classification (NCBI taxonomy): domain Eukaryota; kingdom Metazoa; phylum Chordata; class Actinopteri; order Kurtiformes; family Apogonidae; genus Ostorhinchus; species Ostorhinchus rueppellii. The sequence goes on along the minus strand of JAQQZY010000003.1, from coordinate 20,375,835 downwards.
TCCTTTTTAACCTGCAACGCACAGATTCTCTCAGCTCATATTATGCTGATGGACACCTGCCTGCTAATGATTAGCTGTCATTCATATCATTATATTTACAGTACATCAGCGGGCAGGCAGCTCCATCCCACATAAACACATGGCCGCTTAAATATGTGAAATAAAAAGACCTGTCTTACACAGTGTGTGCATGCTGATTGATTGACTGCACCCTGCAGCATTGTCTTTTAACTCCTGATTTTAACCAACACCATCTTAAAATCTATTATTTTTGCCAACAGCTGCACGATCCTTTCATTTGTTTCCTATGCAAATCTAATCATGAGTAGGATATCACCTGAAATGTAATGCCAGAAACATTTGACAGACGGCTGAATGCGCAATTACTTTAGCCTCACTCGCAGACGAATAAAAATGATTTCTTAAGCTGGAAATCACTCATAGTGAGCGCTCACATTCTCCCTCACACACACACACACACACTCGGAGCAGCTGTCTGAGGCAGCCAGGGTCAAATGGTGGTTAATTAGTCCCGTCACCTGTTCAGGTCATCACACCTTCAGCTCGGCTAAGCTGAATAATAATCTTGCAATATTAACACTGTCACGTTGGCTGGGGGTGTTGGAGTGAACCTGTTGTTGATATAATACATTACATCGTGCTGTCTCGCCTCCCTGACACACACACACACACACACACATATATACTCCCTGGGCTTATTGAGGGGCCACCAGAAACTGTCACTTAGCGCTAATGACTGCTGCAACAATGTGTGTGACAGGTCCTCTCTCCACCTACAGTATTCCCCCAGAGCAGCATCACATGTGATTCTGTGGTGTCTTGCTTCCTATCTGTTGCTACTCTGTAAATTATATCAAATATGAACCACCGCTGTATAGTCGTCTGTCAAACTGTGAACCGTTTTTTGAAATCTACTCTCTGAAATGTGTCTCATTAGCTCCAACTGTCTGCAAATTCCGGCAATGCGAGTTAATGATGTATTGAGGATATTCTCAGGTTGAAAAAGGTAGATTTCAGCATCAAAGCGTCTGCCAGGAGGCTGTTTAGTGTTTGTTTCCCAGGGAGAGTTCGTCTGTATGGAAAACAGGCAGGTGCTTCACGGACACAGGGAAAAGCAGGAATGCTTTCCCCATCTGTCTGTTCCGCAGAGAGATAAGGAGAGCATCTTATCCGAGGTGGAGCGCATCTCCCTGCTCTGGGATCCTTTTAATGGGCCGGAAAACCTGCCTTCCATACCTGAAAATCAACCTTGGAATTCCCATTTCTAATAGTCTGTGACTTCCTTTCTTTCCAGAGCACGCTGCAAAAACTGAGCACTTAGAAGCTTGAAAAAAGAAATAAAAAAGGGAAACTATTAAAATCAGCAAAATTATCTGCATTAAAAAAAGACTTTTAAAAACAAGTGAAAGTACCTAATCTCAAAGGACTTGCAGTTAAAGTCCAGATGAAATCAGACTCAGTGGTTGAGTGTTTCTGTGTCATATGTCCTCCATATGTTCATAGTATCTGGTTTGTACACAAGGTTAATGATATTCTAGGGTTTGTTCTTCTGGGAAAACAGTAAAGGAGTTGTATACTTATTTTGTAACCAATAATACACTTTCTATATGTTGTTCTTTGTCCCCTTTAGGGAATTTACCAGTTATGGGCCATCATTAAATTATTATGATCATTGCAGCCCCGCTGGTGTTGACCAATCAGAGCATCTTTGTTTTGCACTGTATTTGTATCCATGTTTTCTGATCTTATTGTATTTTGACAATGAATGTCATGAGTATTTTCATACAAAACATGAATGTTACATGGGGAATATGCAGTGTGTCAGTTTCTGTGAAACAAGAATGATTTTTCTGAGCTTCTGAACACATTTATTTCTGCTTTACATTTTGAGTTTAAATATGTAGATATGATGTTTCAAGGAGACAACTCAGCAAAGCAGTCTTTTATTTGACTGTTATTGTACTTGCTTAAATTGCTTTACAAGCCTGGTTATTCAATTCGGAAATAAAATCTCACAATATTTTATAATTAAGGACACAAAAAAGTTAGCAGAACTAAGAAGAAACATGCTGATGTATATGATTTAAGATATTTCATCTGGATTACTTTTCACATTTTTCCTCTGTTTATTTTAGTTGTTTATTTCCTCTACACTTAGAACTGCAATAATTGGCCTGAAGATGCAAAAAAAAGGGAGTTGATAAATGTTTTTGATGCGGACAAATATCACAATAACTCTAGGGTGAAGATAGTGAGGTTGCCCACAAAGCAGCAAACATACACACAGACACACAAGGGGATAGAGGGCTGGATAAACGCCAGCCAGGCCTCATTAGCTCCTTGCTGCTCTTCTGGAAAGACAGGCAAAGCAAGACAGGAGGGGGAGAGGCAGAGAGAGGGGAGGTTAGATAAGCAGAGTTAAAAGCGAGCGAGAGGAGGCAGAAGGAGAGGAAAACCAGGTTCATGAGGGGCGGCAGAGCCCTGTGTGCTGACCTGTTGGATTAAGACTATTAGAAACCCATCTGGGGCTGCTTGACCACTTCACTGGCAGATCCTCCCCCAGCAGCCGCTCAGCTGACCCCCGATGACACAATATACACCCCTGGGACACACACATTTACCCAGCATCTCTGGTGGAACAGATGAAATACTTCGTGTCAGTCCTGAAATTCTGTATGTTACTATGTATGACAGATGGAGAGGAGACCCATTAGTGAAATATGGCTCAAATGACACCTCACACACACTGCACAGGCTTATTTCATTTACTGTACACTCATTTTGGTCACATTTGCATATGTTATGTATGACCAGATTTCACTGAAAACACTTAACAGTTCAATATGGAAGAGCTGTGTGTGCATATGGGAAGTTTGTGTTGAAGTTTATTTTGTGCTGTTGGTTATTAGCTGAGACATTTCTAAGCCCTGTTTTTGTGGGATTAGTATTAACACTTAGAGCTCTAAACACCAACTAATGATCTATAATGTTTAATAACTTTTCTCCCACTAATCCTATCAATATGTATAACTAATTCAGGTAAAATGGAGTTCCTCAGCTTTTCATGGTCACCACCGATGGATGTTCAGAGGCTCCATTGTGAATGTGGAAACACTATTCAAATAATTAATAATTAATTAATTAATTAATTAATTAATTAATTAATTAATTAATTAATTAATTAATTAATTAATTAATTAATTAATT
>JAQQZY010000003.1:20360756-20371625 GCA_030068375.1 Ostorhinchus rueppellii | reverse complement strand
TACATACATACATACATATATATATATATATATATATATACATACATACACATACACACACACATATATACACACTTTGTCTTTAAGGGATATGAGCAAACCTAAAGTTATTTATAATAATTGCTGAGGTCATATGGTGTTAATACAATAAAACTCAGCCATACCTGGAATTTGTAAACTACAAATTCCACCCTATTACCCACCCTATTTCAGCAACCAGACATCCTGTCATGAGATTAGTCCTGTGCAATCAACATGTCTTTAGCATATGCAAGCCTTTAAAAAAAAATGTCCTCAGCCTAATTTGTGGCGATGCTTAATAAAAGTACTGAAAGCGTTCTAGGTGCAAATTCAGGAAGTTGATGTCACAGTATAGAATAGATATTCACGGAGAGAGAAAAATAAGTCCCTCAGAAAGTTGATGAGATGGATGACATTGATGACAGCTACAGTAAAGATCTTTTTCTTTTATCTTTCAATAATTGTCGATAAGAGTTAAGCCAACCCTTGACATCAGAAACATGTCAGCAAAAAAGTAAAAACCAGGCTTCACTTATCCCATGTAAATGGGCCACATGAAACATATGTATGGGGTTCATTTCCAAATCACAATAAGTCCAGCATTTATACTAGTCCTGCGCTTGCCTCCATCCATGAAAACAGTCTGTCCTGTTGTCTATGAGGTTTTTCCACTGCCACTGTTCTGCTTCTCTACAGCAGCAGTAGTGTGCAACGCTAGCGACTGATGTCAACAAACAACTGGCTCTGACCATAACACAAACTTCACATTCATTTCAACTTTATTCGGGGAGGCAATGGCTCAGGTGGTAGAGTGGGTCATCCAGTAACTGAAGGGTTGGCGGTTTGAAGTCAGTCAGTCTGTCCTAGTCAGTCCGTTGTGTCCTTGGGCAAGACACTTCACCCTCCTTGCTTCCTGTGCCACTCACACTGGTGTATGAATGCGCATGAATGTTTGGTGGTGGTCGGAGGGGCTGTAGGCATGAAATGGCAGCCATGCTTCTGCCAGTCTGCCCCAGGGCAGCTGTGGCTACAAACATAGTTTACCACCACCAGAGCGAGAATGTGAGAGTGAATGAATAATGGATCAATAATGTAAAGCACTTTGGGTGACTTGAAAAGCGCTATAAAAATCTAATCCATTATTATTATTATTTATAATACATCATATTTATTACTGCTTAAATACTGGTCGTATGTCTGAGTTAGACACCTGAAAAAATGTCACCATTGGACATGTTTGCAAATCACACATGAATGATCTTCAGAGACCAGAAATATACTGGCTGCACTGTTTTCCAGATAAATGGTCTAAAGTTACATGTACTTATTTTTACCAAATACACCACAGGTGTCAAACATATGACCCATGGGCCAAAACCGGCCCGTCAAAGGGTCTAATCTGTCCGTGGGATGAATTTATGAAATACAAAAATTACACTGAAGATATTAACAATTAAGGACATTAAAAATTAGTTCAGGGCTCCACAGACAAAATGTATCTTTGCTTTTGTGTAAAAAACTAAAATTACATAAAAATATTTACATTTACAAATGGCCCTTTCAAAAAAAAAAGTGAATAATCTGAACAAATATGAACAGCCAGAAATGTCTGAAGAGAAGTGTAATTTAAACAATATTTAGCCTGTTACTAAATGTTTTGTGCATTTGTCGAACCACTATGATCTCAAATTTATAATGCACATGTGGAAATGAGAAGATGTGGCAATTTCAGTTTTTTCATGCCAGTTTGTGTTCACTTTTATTTTTTAAGCACAGTTTGTAGATATAAACATTTTTGATAATGTAATTTTACATTTTTCACTCAAAACATAGGGAAAACTTTGAATTAACATCATAGGTTATTATTTTACTGGTCTGGTCCAGTTAAGATTATAATGGGCTGAATGAGTTCGACATCCCTGAAATACACACAGATATTATGACACAGTGTTGTCATGTGAGTCAGCAGTGTTTCCTTGTTTCCTCTGGAGTTGTGCATGAGCTGGCAGGTTGGGACAAAGAGGAGGAGCCTAACATTAGGACATTACTTTATCAAAAACAGCCAAAACCAAGTTGTGAGGTATTCTGCTTCACTGTTAGAGTATTTATTTGCTTTTTTGTTAATCTTTCACAGTCCCCAGTCCATGAAACCTTAACAGCTGGTTAAGATCAACAGATAAATATTGTATTTAAAGTGCAGCAGCTGTGATTTATTGACAGATAGTATAAACTATGTCAATGTGAGGCTTTTTGTTGTAATGGGAGACTTAAAACATGTTTTAGGTCAAGAAGGAAAGTGAGAGATTTAGAGTTACAACTGTGGAAGTGTTTCAATCAGTCTCTACCACACACTGCATTTCAGTATATCATGAAGAACCATCCGTGTTAATGCTATTGTAGCTGTGGTTTAGACCTTTTTAGGGTTGTTAAGTTACAGGAGAATAAATATTTGATTGCAAAACAGAATTTCTGAAACCACTGTACTGTATACTTTCATTACCTACTGCCTGAGAATGTAAATAAACATGTCCACCTTGAACTGGTGGAAAATATTGGTTAATAATATTCACCAGAATTCAGGAAAGAGTGTGTTTAATGTGAAATATTTCCTGGGGGAGAATCCAAAGACCCCTGCTGAATGTGTTCACCTCAAATGAATCCTACACTAATGAGAGTGATGTGGCATTTTATTCAACCCAGTGTCCAGAACTTGCCTTTCTTCAATGAGACAGCCATGCAACAGATTTTTCCACCATAAAAAGAGTTCATTCCAAGTTCTATAGGTTTTTAGGCATGAGAAAAAACTACTTTATATGTTGGTGAACTTTTTAGAAACCTGTGTGTTTCCACAGCCCCTAACCAAACACTATCATGACCTAAACCTAATAATAAATGGTGTCTAATCCAAATTAATTTAATTTCAGCTTCACCCTAACTTAAATATTGATATACAGTACATGTAGAACGCATGTATAAAAACACATTTTTTTTTTCCAGAAATGTTGAAATTATATATATTTTCAATATTTGCAGAAATACACAGTAGCAACTCCAGCACCAATAATTAGCAGTAAAGACACTCAAATGTCACTCTAGGGAATACACCTCATTTATATCATTTAAATAAAACATTTAAAGATTAAAATATTCTTCTGAAAATCTCAAGGGTATTCAATTTTATGTTTTCTTTCCCTAAAAAGACAAAATTTCTATCTGGACATATGATTATCATTTCTATCTGTCTGTCTTCTTTTTCCAAAGACGTTCTGCTCCCATTCATCTTGTTAGCCCGTTTTGCACCATAAGGGAAGCACTCCTTTCGGGAAAACTTCTGGTGAGCGATTTCTTTGGTTTGAGTTCATCTTCAGTGGCTGAAAATATCTTCGCCAGCTTCAGATTTCCGAGTCGTGAAGTGCCTCACTACACGAGATTATGAGCTGAGGGGCTCGACGCAGACAGACGAGCTCCCAGCTGAATCACTCCACATCAAACCCTTCAATCACTCACCATTTACGGAGCTAAGCACAGATGAGAGGGCTCCCTGCCGCTCCACAGACACACACACACACTTACACACTCACACACACAACATTGTGTATACTTGTGCAGCAGAAGAGAACAAAATTTGGCTGCAGAAAACACACACAGGAAGGCAAATACATACACACACACATTGGAATCATATACACCGCGCACACATTATTACACACATAAATGAAAAGCTTTTAAAATATTCACCACGTCTTTGAAAATATGCAAAAGAGAAATATTTATTAGGTTGATATGGCTGGTTCTGTGCGAACATATAGTCAGGATGTGTGTGTCCCAGTGGTGTCACCATAGGGATGAGGTGATTAGTGATATCTATCCGGCAAATCATGTGCAAGAACATCATTACCATAGCTCCCTCCACTCTCTCTCTCCCTGCTCTCCTCTCATCTCTGTCTCTCTCTGGGGTGCGTTCGCTCCCAGCGCTCCTTAAGTGTTTTAACGTGTTAATAATCATTAGGCACTGTGCAGTCAAGTGGGAGAGGAAAGGAGAGGAGCGGCTGGTGGTGGAGGCACAGGAGAGGGATGGATTGGAGGGGGGAGATGGAAGAGGGGGGTGTAATGATTGGCTGACCTCTGACCTGTGACCCCCGCCTCCTCTCCCCCTCTGTTTTGAGAGGCTGGCCTCTCATCTCGGGGGTCCATCAGGGACCTATTAAGGGCTGTCTCACACTCCGCCACCTCACTTAACTCTGCCTTGTCAATATGCTACAGCATGTGTGTAAGGGACAGAGAGACACAGAGTTTGTGTTTATATTCACCTCCCTGTCTACGAAGCCGGTCTCCTCTCCCCGTCTCCCCCGTTTTCTGTCGATCACACTTATTTTTTCGCCACATTTCTCCCTCTCTCTCTCTCTCTTTCCTTCTCTGCGACTCTCCCTCTCACTTTCTCTCCCTCCCTTCGTCCCTCTTGCTGCGTCTGTCTTTGGAGATGCTAATTCCTGGTCCAGGGAGACTAGATGAAACAGAGCTGAGTTTCTCTCATTAGCTGACACAGATGCCGAGGCGTGTGGACCTGAATAACAACACTCTGGCAGGCTGCTGCCTCCTCTTCCCTTCCACATGCTTTGTTGACGATCTCACATTCCAGCCATATTCCCCACAAAGCTCAATGTGTGTGTGCGTGTGTGTCAGTCACTCTGTTTGCCTATCTGTATTGCAAGTTTTCTTGAAAAGTTGCGTGTGCTATAATGTCACTTTTAAAAGATCTCGGCAATTTCTTTGGGGAATGTAGCTCATTTTTAAGCACCTGGTGTCGCATATTAACATCAACAAGTTTTTTAGATTCAGTTTTCAGACATCAATAGTGCCTGCCATTTCAATAAACAATCGAGACCATCATGGGCAAGTCTGATAGTCCATATGTGATATTTTGCAGGTATGGTGCTAGGAACTGATTTTAGGAATGGTCCAAAGGAGCTGAAAGTAGTAGTGGTTGGTTCTCTTCTGGTATGAAGTATCACAACACTTACAGTAAGTCATAATACAGGCACTTGTGTCTTCTACAGCAAAGATGATGCAACAAAGGTTGATATACTCCAACTGTGGCATGAAATGGTACACTTTTCTTGCCTCCTAAGTCTGCATGTCAAGGATAGATGAAACTGGATTACTTAAAATTAAATAACAAAAAACAATAAATACATTTTAAATCATTGATACAATATCTAACATCAGAAAGAAAGGAATTATAAAATACACTCATTCAGACATGTGCAGTAGGTAGAAAATGGCATATATTACCCTCCAGTGTTTTAATGACCTTTCCTGTGATTGCAGCCACAGAACCTTGAGTATTTTTAGCACCAGTGCAATGATGGACCATTGTTTATCTATGTTAATTTAGCAGAAGGTACAAGACGGAGTTAATATTTGAATCTAGGGCAAAAATTGTGGTTACAAAATTAGATGGAGTAGGAGTATCTTAAAGTCGTAATACCGCTGACGGCCTCTGGGATTGACTCCAAAACCCACGGACCCATAGACTCACATTGAACTTCTCTCCAGAACTACCAAGTCAATAAGTTTTTCCAGGTCTCATTCTTTTCTCATCAGTTTTTGTTTGGAAACTCTAAAAAGTGATTTGGTGGTCCATCATAAAATTTTCCTTCGTTAATAACTTCTCCGGTCAAATGGAAGATGTTGATGACGGCTGTGTTTGATTGACAGGTCTGTATGACAGCTTGTCTGCCTGCTGAGTTTGACTTTCAGAGTTTCTGTTTATTTAATAAAACATAGTTTTTCCAGATAGACAGCTTGACTGTAGTTGTGGTTAACTGATTCCACTAACAAGACTGTGAAGTTATTTGGTTATGCAATGTTTGGTGAAGTTTACTGTTTCACAAAGTTAGTAGCACTAAGGATTAACTCACCTTTGACCTCTGTGGCTACTGCAGCTCCGCCATTTTGTCCAAATTTGGTCACTTCTGGCTCCAAAAAGTCAACAACAGCCAAATTGCTATTTACTGGCTTCAAAGGGGCAACTCCGAAACTAATGGAGGACGTTGTGGTTCCTCTGTCCAATAATTACATACAATCTATGATATACACATTCTTTTACTGCATTTCTTATACTTTTGGGAAGATTAGCATTGCAGCATGGTTCAATGACTGTCACTGAGACAGAAACAGGAGACAATATTTATTTTGTCATGATTTGTCGTTATGAAAAGCACTGTTTTTGGTCACAGTGTCTGCAAGATATATTACTTGTGAAAAATAAGTCGAATATTTACTTAAGTAAATAACAGGTGAAAAAGTCTGCCAAAGTCTTTGCTCATGTTCCCTTCTCCCATCGGTGTGAACAGACTCGGGGCCTGTCACTGGAGAAATCACATGACACAGATACAGGAAATGACTCGCTGTCTCGTTTATGAACTGTCACTGCCTGTAGTATTAGTATCAGTTTACAGGTTGTATTAGCAGCCAGTCATGACTCACCCTGTTAATTTAAGTAACCACTGGACTGCTGGTTTAGCTGCATTATTACATATGCGAAGTTCCACGACTGTTAACAGATGTTCTCTTCGTGTGGGTCAGACCTGTAGGTTTTTATGGACTCATCGATAATTGAATTATTAGCATCCTTGCCTAAGCTGTCACAGGAAACCGTATTATATTTTAATGCTCATTCAAAGTTATAACAACTTGCTGTTCTCATTGTACACAGTTTTCATAGCATACAACATATGTTATTCTCAAAAATACTTTGCACATTGATGATAGTAACTCCTGATATCTTTCAATAAAGTCTGAATTATGTGACAAATATAATCCTTTAAATACATAGTATGTAATTTTTGCCATTAGGGGTTTATCACTGAACACCAACAACAGATGTAGTTTGACGACATCATAACGTAACATGGGATCATGGGAGTTATTGTTTTCACCACTGTTACCGACAAATCTCTATCTGACTCAAGCAGAAGTTATGTTGATAGATTAAACCAGCTGCAGAGATTTTTTTTTTTGTGTCACTGGGAAAAAAGGTGCCTAATTCCATAATAATATTTCCATAATTACTTTCAGCATGTTGGAATTGAAATCTGAGACATGAAACTTCTGCACCTACAGACTGTAGAAAATCTACCCCATAAAGCTCACAGTTTGACTATTCATACATGTTTTCAGACAAATAGGGCCTTAAATATATGACTGACAAATGTTATTACTGATTGCTGTTCAGATTTTGTCGGCATTGACCTGAATGTTACCCTTCTGCTTAACTCCATGTCAACGTGGAAGCTTCCATAAAAGCATGAAATGAAATCAGGTCAGCTATATTTATATTTAGTCTTGTGATTTGGACAGAGAGGAGAGAGCTGCAGAGGCAATGTGTGTATGTTCAGATTCTGGTATTTTTCACCCTAATTCCATCTCTCTCTCTCTCTCTCTCTCTCCCTCTCTCTCTCCCTCTCCCTCTCCCTCTCCCTCTCTCCCTCTCCTTCTCTCTCTCTCTCTCTCTCTCCTAAATTAAGATACTAAATTGAGTGGAGATTGCTAATTTGAATATAGTCAGTGTATCTTTTGGTAATTGGATTTTCTTTTCAGAAATGAAAGAAAAACAAGTGGTTTATTGATTTGCGTTTTTAAATAGAGGAATTAAAATTGAATTTCAAGGCATTTTTCTTTTTCAGAAAAACACAAGAATGATACGGCCTGACAGAAGTAGAAAAATGCACCAAAAATGGCTGTCTTTTTTAGTTTTTCATTTTCTGAGTTACCATTTTCAAGGAAAGAGCGCTAATGCCTAGGTCACAAAGATTTGTATGAATGATGAGTTTGTACGAATCTTCTAGTTCATATGAAATCTGGAGTGCGTAGACATTCATGCAGGGAGCAGGTCTACGATGTCCAGATTTTGTACAAGAATTTATTGTTTGTATGAACCTTTGTGACCTATGCATTAGAGCTCTTTCCTTGAAAATGACACCTGGTTGAAGAAAATGAAAAAAGTAGCCATTTTTGGTCCGTTTTTCCATCTCTGTCAAGTAGTACCTTTCTTTTTTTATTAGAAGGAGAAAACAAAAAGACACTGAAAAAGAAAAACGCTTTGAAATTCAACTTTAATTCCTCTATTTTAAAATGAAAATCAATTAACCGCTAGTTTTTCTTTTGTTTCTGAAAAGAAAATTAATTACCAAAAGATACACTGACCCACATACAATAGATGTGATGTAAATTACTGACGTTAGGCATTACTGTCAGAATTGTTATAAGTAATCAAACTACATTTCCAGTCGCAGGATGTAGATTATTTTACTAATGCTTCTATTTTTCAGTTGCTCCAGTCAACAATCCAAAACAAAAATGATACAACAATCAGGAGAATGTCACAAAATGAATAAAATCACTACCGAAAACAAGTTGTTGAAATAAATCCATGAACATCAACGATCATAAATAACCAGGTAGACTAACATATGTACATTCACAAAGAATGTTGAGCAGCGCCTCATTAAAAACAGTGGAATACTGAGGCGAATTTGCTACGATATTCAACAAGAGGTTAAACATTATTGAAAAAAAACTGATATGATGTACGAACTCATGTCAACAAAACATAGCACAGGCTTGGGTTAGCCTGTTTCATACCTTTTTTTATGGTGTAAACATTACATGTTCATTCAACATAGCGTATGAAAGTGACAAAACTATGGAAAACAGCTATCAGTATCAATTTTAGCTTTTAACGCTGCTTAAACCTTTATTGCAATAAAGTGCCAGAACTGCAGGAAAATCATACAAGCTGTCGACTCCACATCAGAACAAAGAAGACTGAGAAACACAAACAGTGTGTATAAGCGCTGCCACAGGCTGTAATCCAGCATTAAACCAGATCCACATGTTGCCCAGATGATGCTTTCTGCCGTTTGAGCTTTTCAGGCTTTCCTCTGAGCCAGACATGACCTCACCGGCCAATACATGTCATCATCACCATCATGTCCTACCTGATCTCTACCTCCGATAGTCACCTCTTCATAAAGGTTCTCTTCTCTCATGCACACACTGCTTTACATAATTCAACACTCATTTATGGAAGCCCAGCTCCTGCCTTTCTGCATAATGGATCAAAGACTATTCTGGCTTTAGCTGCAAATTTGACTCTATTTTTCTATTTGCACGCACTGTACAGCCTCCACACATTCACACACACCGGCCTGCACATACACACACACAGGACTCTTTAACTGAGAGATTGGTCTGAAGTGACAGTAATGTAATATTAATAGCCAGGGGGGATGACAGTCTGTCCCCATTGTGTTGATACCCGCAGGCTTGACAGAGCTTTGGTCACACATCCCACTGCTGTACATCTGCTAACACTGGTACAATAAGTCCTCTCTGTCTCTTTCAATCTCTCACTCTCTCTCTCTCTTTTTCTCTGCTGCTTGCTCTCAGATTCTGGTTCTCTGAAATTTCAGATATAAATGTTTAGTTCTGCTTCATGATGACCTTATCGTACCATTTTTACCTGTGCACAAAGGCATCAAGAAGGAAAGACACCCGTCCAGATACTGTGTGCCAAATATAAATTCATCAGTCTATAGTTGATAACTGAAAAATGTACCATTTATAACTGCATGAGAAATGTTTCAATGCTAACATTATTCCTTCCTTTATGGAGGGGTCTGATTCCCTAATAAAGACTACATCCTTTGAAATACTGCTTGCCAAAATACAGAGTCAGAGTCAAGAGATAATCAATAGGTTGGGTTCTTTTATTAAATAACTCACGATGCAGCAAAAATGATTGAATTTTTCTGTGTGCGTGTGCATTCTCATGAATCATTGTGTTATATTGGAAGTCAGTGGATTCTCCCTCATCTTACATTATGCAATGCACATAGAAAGTGGATGGATATATACAAATACACATATATGTTAAAAGTCTGTCAACGTGCATCCAAATTCTGTTCTGTTTTGCTCTTTTTGTCTGTTTATTTTTCTAAAACTCATAAATATTAGCATTTTTCATTCCTTGAAAAATTATTAATGACTAAAAAAGGATATATGCACCCAAGGGTGTTTACTTCTGCAGTTGCCAGTGGTGACAGTTGTAAAGGAGAAAAAGAATCATGCATCCACCAGCATTTGTTGAGAAAGACAAAAACAACAGGAGTACAAACTGATGTCCTGTTAATATTCAGTAGGCTAACTGGACAATAAGTAGCAATCTGACCATTTACACCAGTCAGTTGAAAACCTTTAAAATCAAATGCTGCAGTTAAGAGTATATATAAACCACTTACATTGGAAACAGAGAAAAGAAGTTATCTCAATGGCCTTCAAATGTTGCATATGCTACAAGTAAAAGATAAATGCTAAATAGCTAACAAGAAGAGGAGGTTATTTACGTATGTAAATGTAATACTGGATGAGAGTTTCATAAGTCAGAAAATCAAATGTTAGTTAGATGAAAGATGAAATACTGATGACATTGTTTCACATAGGATGTTAAAATGAAACAATGATGCTAGTTAGCAGGCAGAGAAGGTGAGTTACCCAAATCCAAAGATAAAAAAAACATTTAACATTTCAAGACATAGATATGAAAGATAGCTAGCAAGCAGAAAAGTTGATTTATAACTGTTTGAAATGTTAACATTAAAGTGAAAATGAAATATTTGACAGTTGGCTAGCAAGCAGAGTTTATTGTATAAATTTAAAGATAACCTCATGTTTATGTTCGGGGTGGCTATGGCTCAGCGGGTCATCTAATATCCGAAAGGTTGGTGGTTCAAATCCCGCTCTCTCCAGGTCAGCCGTTGTGTCCTTGGGCAAGACACTTCACCC
>JAQQZY010000003.1:20347352-20360656 GCA_030068375.1 Ostorhinchus rueppellii | reverse complement strand
GAGTGAATGAATAATGGATCAACAATGTAAAGCGCTTTGGGTGACTTGAAAAGCGCTATAGAAATCTAATCCATTATAATTACCTCCGCCCAGGAGGTATTGTGATCGCCCAAGTTTGTGTGTGTGTGTTTGTTCGTTCGTTCGTTCATTCGCTGCAGCAACTTAAGCCGGCCACAAGGGGGTGGAGATCTGCACTCTGAGTGCTTTTGTAGTTATTATTATTATTATTGTTATTATTATTATTATTATTATTATTATTATTATTATTAATGTGTCAAGCTAAAAATAAATGTAAACTAGATATTGGCTATCACGCAAAGAAGTTGAAAGAGTTATGTAAACTTCAGTGTTTAATACAGCAACTAAAATTATACAATAAAAATTAGTTAGCAAGCAGAAGTGTGTTAGCTATCTAAAGCCAACCATTAGCAAAGATCAAACTTAGGTAGCACACAGAAGTTGAAAAGTATCAAAATGTTTGTTTGTTTTTTTATGTGTAAACTTGTATACAGCAGACATCAATAAAAGTTAAGATGCGACTGAGCAGATTGAGGGTTGAAAAAGGTGAAATTGATAGATTAGTTAACACCACGTATTAATAACCTGAAGTTTAAACAGATCAAATAGTTTAATGACAATGGTCAGCTTATGAAAGTAGACACATAACTGACAACCTGAAAAACATTTAGTTTACACGAGTAAGTAAAGCAGTGGTCTACATGTGGTTGAGACTGATATAGTATGTATATTTTTAATAAAGTGGCATTTTACCCTCAAAAGTTCTTTTAAAAAAAAGGGAAATTTTGTCTAGAAAAAAAAAAAAAAAAAAAAAAAATCACCAAACTGTGATCCACAGTCCTCAAAATCAAATATTTCTGCCCTTTACCTGAAGTGCTTTAATTTATTCAGTGGTTTATGTCTTTCATATACCTGTGCAGTGTGTTTTAAAACACAGAAGAGCAGTGGCGTGTACATAGGAGGAAAAGTATAACCTGGACATGTTACTGGCCTGAAAGTAGCTTTTCTACAAATTTATTTGTCCACAATTTCTATCCTGTTCCGTCCATAAGTATAAAGACTGTTTCCTTCAGAGGGCTGTGAGAGAAACGGTGACGGTAGCAGCGCTTTGACTACTTAGCAGTTCTGTGCCTGGGACCAAGAGACAGAAAGAAGAGCGAGAGGGAGGAAAGATGGAGTCCGTCCGGCTTCAATCAGACGAGTACAAGTCAAAATCCCCATCTGAGACACAGATGCAGAAGAGTGGAGATGAAGGGACAGGGGGAGGGGGGGGGTTGAGGAGAGGACGAGGAGAAGAGAGGGAGAGCAGCAGGGGAAGTCATTATCACTTCCCAACCTCACTCGCCGTTTAATGTATTCAAGGGGAAACAGTTAGATTTGGTCCCTTTGGCAGCCGACCGTAAACAAATCGATTTGAATGGGAGAGATATAAAGAGCTGTTTATATTGCCCCCACATCTCTGAGCTTGTGTGTGCGTGTGCATTGTGAATATACATTTGTGTGACACAGTATGGTAATGCTATTATGCACGCTCACTGTTCAGCTTTAGCTTTCGCTGATGCTTTGAACTGTATATTTCATGAAGAATAACTGAGGCAGCACCTACTCGCCCGCCCATATCAGTGTTTGTGCAAACTTGTGCACAGGCCCATGTGTTTTTTTTTTCTTTCTACTTCACCAGTGGTGGTCTTCTGTCTGCTGTGGGCCTCTTGTTTGAGCTGCAGACTGGTTTAAGTGAAAGTTCGGAGAGTCTCTGCTCTGCTCCAACATCCAGACTGAGGGGGATTATTGTAATGACTTAAGAGGAGGTATGGGTGTGTGTGTTAGGGGGTGTTGTCCCTTGTTGAGTGAAGGTTCAACAGCCCCAAACCCACCCAAGGTAGAAGGGGCTTTACCGGCCAAACATCCGCACAGGGCGCCGCTTGTCCCAATTTGATTTCGGACATATTTGGGGATCCGTCGGAAAACTGATGAAAGGAAAATATAGAGCTAATCCTTGTTAAAATTGAAGGTCTTGCAGTAGACACACACCCACAGGCATGCGGGCGTACACACACTCACACACACATGCACATACAGATACACACCCTGTCGGACATGTGTAACCTAAGTCTGTTGTGATTCCTTTCCTGGTGAGGCCTGCAGAAGTCCAGGAGAGGTTAAAGAAACACTGCAGTGTGAAAACACATTGGTGAGGTGTGCGGCCTGAAATCTGACACACATTCACATGCACGCACACGCACACACACACAAGGCTTTGATTAATTGGCTCTGCCTGTGTTTGCCAGTGAAACAGTATTCATTCAGGTTAGAGACCCTCTCTTAATAAAAGGTCAGTGGATAAACAGCTGGGTGAAGCAGCCATTTTGGGGATTAAACCTGGAGTTGGCCTCGGTTACCTCCGTGACGCTCAGGTTCAGGGGTCAGGTTATGAACTATTACAAGAGAAACACAAAATGGTGGCACATATTGAGTGACTAATGAACAGAAAAGCTTTTTGAGCTCAGGCTCAATTCACGTCAGTAGTTTTTAAACTGAGGAACAAAACAGACAAGAGGTGAACAAAATTAGAAATTAACACAATTAATTAAAACAATTTGGATATGGTGTGGTTGCAGAATCTCATCTTACAGTGAATAAAGATCTAAAAACAACAAAACTTGGGGATATTCATTAGTTGAATCTGTCCAAATTGGGATACATATCTTAAAACACAAAGCAGCTAGTCTAGTTTTATTCTTATTGTTAGCACAGTTCATGAAAAGTCTAAAACCAACTATTAATTCATACTTTTTTCAAGTATTAGACTTACCTTTACATGTACATTCTAATTCAAGTTATGGAACCGAAAACAAATACGGCAGATGTTTCAGGATTTGGAAAAGAGTATTTAAAATAAATGTGTTTTTTCTAGTAAGTACCCCATGATAGTTCTGGTAGTGTAGCCTCTAGTTACTACAA
This sequence comes from Ostorhinchus rueppellii, assembly GCA_030068375.1. Lineage (NCBI taxonomy): Eukaryota > Metazoa > Chordata > Actinopteri > Kurtiformes > Apogonidae > Ostorhinchus > Ostorhinchus rueppellii. The sequence goes on along the minus strand of JAQQZY010000003.1, from coordinate 20,357,677 downwards.
GCTACACTAGACTAGATGCTATGCTAACTATGCATGCATTAGCTTTAACTTTAGGTTTTTTCAGACATTTTCTATTGTTGTGTGGTCATAGCTGGGTTTATGACAAATGTTAAAGTTAAAATGAGTACATATATGCAAATAAGTTTTCAGAACCATATCAGTAGATTATTAAGGAATACTTGTGCACTTTAGCTTTAGCTCAAAGTGTTTCATAGCTAGCTCAAAGTAGCTGATATTTAAAGGCTAAAAAGGGCTGAGATTAATGAAAATGTAGGCTAACAGAAACAATAAAATAGATCGCCAACCATATGAGTAAAGAGTTAAATGGAAAATGATATTAGCTGGTAATAGATTATTTATATATGTTTGACACTTCAACTTCAGTGGTACAACATTTACACAAATAACATGAGCTAACTTTGGCAGATCAGTATTTACTTGAGCTCATATATTTGCACTTTTGGAAATAACGGTAAAGTGTAGGGTACTGTTGGGTTTTTGAAAAGCATATTATATTAAATGTCCATAATGATTCTAATGTTTTAGTGTCTTTTTTAAAAATAGAGATAAACATTCATTCCATATTTGTTCAGTTACAAATACCAAATGTCTTAAATGCTAAACTATACACATCTCATATATATATATATATATATATATATATATATAAATCTATGCTATAAATCTCTGTTGCTGTCTAAACACTATTATGAACATATATATCAATGAGCTTCTCTGTTGAATTAAGTAACAGCTTTATTTTATAGAGCTCCACATACATGATCATGCTACTGTAAATACTGACTTGTCCTATGATGTCACAGGTAAAATATTTAGACCATAAATGCAGCATTTCTGTGTGGGTGTGGGTGTGGGTGTGTGTGTGTGTTAAGCATTTGTTAAAAAGCACAGAGCCTCACTTTTATGTAAAATTGTTTCCTTTAAAAATGATGATGATGAAAATATTCCCTCAATGACACATTTTAAAAGACAGAGTTGGAGAACTGCGAAGTGCTGACGATGCTGGTTTAGATTTTTTAATTTACTGGATTTGCTGGATTTGTTTTGAGTAATTGACAACCAAAACAAACCCCTGCTGTTGGATAATGGTTTTGATAAAACGGATCATTCGAAACATAATTCTCATCTTTTTTTGTGTGTGTAATTTTTTGAGACTGTTTTACGATGACATTAAGTGTACGTATGAGGGTGTAATCACAGTTGTAATAGTGTCTCTACTAATGGCTGCAGTCGCTCCATCAGGTGTGAATGTGAGCTCTTCCTAAGAACTGTCTCTCAGCCTCTCACTCACACCCAGGGCGTCTGACGCAAATGTTACTCCTCAATTATTCAACCGCTTTAAATGGCAGTCTTCACGACGGCAAGAGGAGGAGGAGAAGGCCACCAGAACACCACACTGTCTAGAAATACCTGCATAGAACTGTATTATCCCAGCGTTTTATCATCTGACTTTCACCGTGGGATCAAACAATCAAAACCAAAAAGCACAATCAGATGCAAATATTCATGCAGCGACGATACCACCGATGTGCCGTGTCATTAAATTGTCACTTGTGATTTAAAAGAAGCATATTGAACACATTTCAGGAGACACCGGCATCAGCAGATTTCCTGTGTGGACAGCAGTCATCAGCTCTCACATGTTACTGATTCAGAACACATTGAGACAGCGCCTCATATTCCAACCATTTGCATTCTTTTGTTTAACACCACATGTTTATTTAGGATGATAAACAATCGAGCCTGGCGACGGCGAGGCATCAGCAGATGAATAGTGATGAAGTCAGGGTCAATATTAGTCGTGTGGCGAGAGTTTGGATGATAAGTACGTTGAACACACATATGTCCTCTGTAGCCAGGATCACTGCTGTAGGCTAGCACAGCCTGGAAACTGTAGCAACACACACTACACTGCAGACACACACTGAAATAGCTTTGTGAGCAGCAAAATATCACCACATGAGTTTTGCTTTGTTCATTTTTTTTTTTTTTTAACTAATTTCATTTTCAGAGTACAACAGGATTTTATATAGTGCTGCAGTTTACTTACGTGTAAATTAAAAAACAGTGAATAAAGGCTGGTGACTTAATTAAAAACTCATAAAATGAATCTGTGATCATCTTCTGGCAGCCTCACTTCAGAGCATAATCCCACCATGATTTACTGTATGTGAGTTTTTGCCAGCAATTAATTAATCAATTGCTCATCTTTATATTTAGACTATGAACTGATCACATAAACTGATACGTGCCAATTTCTTTTAAGGAGCGTTTGAAAAAAAAAAAAAAAAGAGAGAGAAAGCTGTTAGTTTTATAAATGGTAATAATGGTTTGTACATCAGTGGTTATTCTCATATTCTGTATTTGATTATCTTTATCCTCACCAGGAACAGACCGATTATCAGATCCAGTAAGTATCCACATTTTCACATCTGTATGAGTAATTTTTTAAAAATCCGTATTTCATAGAATTATAAACTGAAAAATGTGCAGTGATGCAGCTCTCTGCTTTTATCTGATTGGTGAAACATCACAAGTGGTAGCCTATTGATGATGAAATGAGTAAAAAAAAAATTCTAATATACATATTCTAATGTTTTTGAATGCCTCTGGTATGATGATTTGATGATGCTGGCGTTTCTATATTATATATACTCTATGTTCTATGCTCCTATAAATGTTGTACATTCTTATTTGTACCTACTTGTTTTAACTTGTGTAAAGCATCTTGAAAAGCGCTTTACAAATAAAATGTATTATAATAATTATTATTACTAATAATCCTTTGACTTCCATGTCACAGCTGTAACTGAAATGTTATTGAACTGAATGTATTTATTAATGAGATTTTACAGTCACAGCTTAAAGGCATTACAACAAGATTAAAAAGGAGGTTATTCTAAAAATTTCAGCCAGTTCTTAATTCTTATTGCAAATGTATATCACTGTCTGTCTCCTCTATTACTAATATCTGGTATAAGAAAAACCATATTAGTCGGTCCCTAATCATTATTAGCTGCTGCTAAAGTTGTAACTAATGTATGAAATAAAACAAAAGTCATTAAGTCAGTTAAAAAGTAATTTATAAAAGTAAAGCTACTAAACTTATCTTCATGAAGTGCGAATTGCAACAAAGCTTTAATAAGTCGTTGATTTAGTTACATAATCCTCTTATTAGAAAGTTCCTACATTAAAACTGAGGTGTGGTACAGAACTGATACCATATGGTGTGAGAATTTTAAAAAGTGGAGCTTCGGGGCTCCTGTAGTAAAGGTCAAAGGTCGTAGTCAGGGTGGGTGCTGCAGCACCTGGTTAACTGGCCTACCTTCCCCGTCTTTGTATTTAATACAGTGCTGATGGGATAATCCTCACACTCCTACACCATAAAGATGTCTCTATCCTCTGGCCTCTTATCACACACATAAAGTGCACACACACACACGTAAAGTGCACACACACACACACATACATGCAGTGACATCTAAGGCTCAGCCCGTGTGTTTGAGGTACCAATCTCATAGGAGCAGCTGTAGCCTACAGCCTATATGGAGATGGAGGGGACCCAGTCACCCTGACCCTGTCACCCCACACACACTGCTCGGCTCTCGCAGAACAAGAGGCGAAGGCTGGGGGAGGGCTGGAGCTACTTCAAACACTTCACTATAGAGACTTAGAGAGCATTATCTGATCTAGGTGTCTGCACACAGAGATGGTGAAACACTTCTGTCCACTGCTGAGTGGGCGGTGAGAGTAAAATAGACGGTTGTTGAGTTAATGTGAATGAGGTGGTGCCTTAAAATGGCTTACGTTATAGGTGTATGTGCAGCATTTTTTACTCTTAAACGCATCAGGATCCTTGTATCGTGGCAGAAATTTAATTATGATAAGATACATCTTGTTTAATCTCCCAATTGTGTCATTACACTTCTTCTCTGGTGTTTGTTTTTTCTTTGGTTTCACTGCAGAAAATAAACACTTCAGTGAGGATGTTTTAATTTCTGTTGCAACTGAGAAATTGAAAAAAAAAAAGAAAATTTATTTGTATAGGATATAAAGTCAATTTTATAAGATGTTTTGCTCAGCATATTTTGACACAATGCACGATGATGTAGAGGCTATCAGTATTATTAACCATGATTACACACCACCTTATTTCTGAAGGAAATTCTATATTGTTTACTTCACTGTATTTACTACACCTTTGCTCTATCTATTAGCATATCATATTATGCATAGGATTGGGTGTTGTAATGAAATAAAACCTAAAAGTAGGTATAATGAGCTTCTTTCACAGAAAAACAAAGCTCACACAAAATGAATGAATACTCCAATATTTAAATAACCGTAAATCTTAATGACACTTTTTTTTGCCAGCACATGCATGCATTGTACTATCTTGATCTGAACTGAATTGAATTGCAGATGTGATTTTTCTGTCCATGACCTACTGGTATTTTTATACTTTTTACTTGCAGCGCATCCTACATCAAGTATTTTTCTACCTAAGGATCTCACTGCACATAAAAAAGATGATTTGAATTAAAATCCCCCATCCAGTCTTATAATTAAAAGTGTCTCCGGCACCCTAGTGATCATTTCATATTTTACTTGATTGTTCGTGGGTTCATGCATTGTGATGTGGAGATGCGGTGGGGAGAAGCTGATGTTAGCAGCAGGTGCTGGGTATCATGTATCTGAGCAGAGCTCCAGCTAGTGTGTATCACAGCAGAGCGGTGACTGTTGATTATAAGGCTCTGCAGTAGGGATGCTCATTAATCACCTCGCTACTGATAATCTCATTTAGTGCCGCCAAATTACCTCAGGCTATGTGCAAGTCTAGTGTGACTTTGTGTGCGTGGCTGCGTGTGTGTGTGTGTGTGTAAACATTCACCCCCTAATTATGGTCCATTACTCGCAGTCAACCTCCTATATTTTTTTTCCCTCTAACCCTTGTTCTCACTGAGTTCATCCATATGCAAACACACTAACACACACATGCACGTGCACACACTCTGACGATACTATTGATCTACAGCTAATAGTGTGTCTCCACAGCTGAGGAGGATGCTCATGGTTTAATGACTCTATAATTACCAACATAAACAGAAATGGGAAATCAGACCCCGGGTGACACGCACTTGTTGTCAGAGGTTGGTATTTGCTGCCACCTACCAGTCACAACGAAAAGTTACTGAATTAAGACCATTTGTGCCTGCAGCCTGCAGATGGCAATGCTGATGCTGATTGGAAGAGTCAAACAGACTCAGTGTTGGGGAAATGACAGCGTATCTTTGCAAATTACCAATGATTCCAGACTGAAAGAAGTTCAACTACAGCTGCACGTTGATCAGGTTCTGCTCTTCAGAGGCTTTCTATGGCTGTGTTAGAGAAACTTAAGGAACATATTGAAATAAGTAGCGACCATTTTGAACATTTTGCTGTCATCATTATTTAGAGGCCTAAAGCTAGTCTTATATTGTCCATCTATACAAATGTGCACCCTTTTGTATGTTTTTAATTTTTTTTTAACATTTCATCAAGCAAACTGGCTGTGGTATGCTAAATTAAAGTCCTGCATCTTTTTTTGCTGAACACAATAACAAACTCAAATTTGGACTTGTTCATAGAAATGTTTTTTCAAGGTAAGCCAACACATGGCAGTCTATTTTGTTCTCCCTCACAAACATTGAGGGAGTGAGTTATTCATTCATTGATTCACCTTGAGTTTTTTCTTTTTTACTGTAAAAGTTGATGACCCTTGCTGCAGGGATGATAACTCAAACTACATGCAACTTATCAAAACAGGTGGGTTTTTCTTTCTATTTATCTATTTATTTATTTATAACTGACTCATACAGTCTTTGCCACAGTTTCCAACCATGTATCTTTATAGACAGGTTAAGGACACTTGAGTGTTATCTGGCAGATGTTGAGGATGAAACAAAAAAGCTGATATAAATATAATTGTGCAGAGGCAAACGAGAATAAAGAAATGAATTAGCAAATAAAATCACACCTTTTCTTTTACTTCCCAAATCTGTTTTGTTAGTCATCAACAGAGAAAAAGCAAAAAAGCAAACAAGTTTGATTTTACAGGAGTGTTTTGTTTTTTGTTTAAATTATAGTGCAACTGTAGCATATCCTTTACTCTGGGATAAGTGGAGACACAAATCTATAAAACTCTATCACAAGTTGGATTGAATTTCCAATCTGAGGTAAATTAACATATGTATTTTACTGAGATATATGCAATAAACAGTTAAAAATAGATCATTAACTCCATTATACCAAAAAGTTGCCACTAATGCATTGAAGTAGGTGTTTATAGGAGTACTTGGTATTCCAACCTCTCAACAGCAGGGGGCAGTCAACGTACCAGAACACACTCATCACTACTTAAACCACAACACTACTGTATGTATCCACAGACCGTATGACCCACTGAATGAAGTATAAAGCTCATTGTTTACACACATCTGTACAATGGCATCATCAAGTTTTTATCTTCAAACAAAAACTCATAGCTGGTTATTTTGTCAAAACAACACTATGACTTACAACAGAACTTCTGCAGGTATCAGCAAATCTAATTTAATACTTTTTAATGCCACTTTAAACCACCTCAATGCCCATGCCCAACTGCAGACACAGTTTTATAAATAGTTTTATGATCAACAGGCTTCAAACAGGTTCTGAACAGTTTCTCCTCCAATCACTTCTACTGAAACTTGCATTTTCCCATGTTTCGTACATTTGCTAATATTCGCTTTACTCTTTTGCCACAGCATGAGCACACTCACAGGACGTTGCATTCCAGACATCCGGTGTTGTGACCTCATGTATTGGTTGTAAACAATAACAAATTAAAGGGTTCTGCCTGCCAATCATCATACTATACTTCTGATCAAAATTATTAAATGTTTATATAACCACAATAAATCATGAATAAAAAGGCCTTTTTTTCCTTCAAGTGTATTTAATTTTTAATGGACATAGAATTTAATGCTTTTTAATGCCATTTAAGGCCTTAATTTTCACAAAATCTACTCCATGACTTTTAATGCTTTTTAATGACCCATAGAAACCCTGTTACCACACTTTCTTTGACAGGTGGAGAAGCCCTATTGGTGGAATACTTATATGCTCACATGGTACATTTGCATCTCATTTGTCCCCCTGATGAAAGCCAGCAGGCTGAAACACAATGGGGCGCAGTGTGGTCCATTAATACATGCCTTAATTAATAAAGGCATTTTAAAATTGCAGAAGAATGTCTTGGTTTTTGTATTTTTTGTGCATTGATCGTCGCTTCACCAAAGAGCACCTCTTTTACTATTTTTTATTACAGCCTAGAGGTCCATCAAGTGTTCCTTTTTTACAGATTATTCAAAATATACAACTGCGGTGGACATTTCTGATCAGAGACGCAGAAAAAAAAATGCAGCGTAAAAGACCAACACGGTGACTTACATTTAGAGACGACTGCATTTCCTCATCCTCCATCCATCTTCTTCTGCTTTATCTGGGTCTGAGTCACAGGTGTTTCACTTTTTCTCTTCAACCCTCTGAGCTGTACAGACAATAAACATGTCACTGCCTCTGAACCTGCTGAATAATTGTGACCAGTCTCTCTTCCTCTGCTCTAGTTATCTACAGGGTTCTCACACATTTTTCCAGATCAAACTCAAGCACTTTTTATGGTCATTTTAAAATTTTTCAAGCACAGCACCATTTCACTGGGGTCGAACACATACCCACAAGAACACATAGACTCATGATCTTTTTTTTTTTTTTTTTTCACTTTTTATCACAATGATGTATGTTGTATTATGTTATAAATATCTAAATTGATGTTTCATAATAGCAAAAAGTTTAGATATTAAAGGAGACCAAAAAGTTTTATCCAAAAAAATAGAAGCCACTGGTTGTTCGTCAGACACACTCACACCGAGACAAAGATTAAGATAAAAACGTACCTGGAGTCGACCTGAGAACACCCACTAGTTTTCACTTTTGAATGAAGTTTTTCAAAATGTATCATCCGTCTTTATGTAGCTTCAGCTATAATTATCAGCACTGCAAACTAAAATTCAAGCACTTTTCACACCTTGAAAACACAACACTGAAATTCAAGAACTTTCAAGAATTTCAAGCACCTGTACGAACTTTCTATCTAATGTCAAACTGAAATGTACTTGAAAATTACAAAATGTGGCTGGAAAATAAACTAATTCTTGCTGCTATTTTTTTTAACTTGAGGTTCTTGCTTATTTGGTCTTAGATTTGACTAACCAGCTCTGCAAAGGTGTCTCCAGATTCTCCATAAATTACAGTTGCTAACTCTAACACATTCAGCTTCAGACTCTCACATTCAACTGCCTTCACATGTAGTCACACTAATACTTCTGATTTTTTTACGCCAAAGCAAAAGAAGGAGAAAAAAAGAGAAAAATGGATTTAGGTGACCCGCTGGTGGAATCATGAATCCTACTATGGTCACATCAAGACCCGGCCTTCTCTGTCTCTGATTGGCTGGACTGTGCAGATGCTATGCTCTGTTTGGAGAGGTGTCAGAGCATGAGTGATTGATCAACTTAAGAGTTTAAAGAAATGAGTCTGGGGTCTCTGGTCCCCCTCACAGGTCCATCATTGATGTCTCCTCTGATGGTGTCTACACCCACATCTAGAAACATCAACACTGTGTCGATGTAGAAAAGTTGATTTTATGAATGATTTTATAAATATGGGTCCTGAGGAGACAGGAAGTGGATTTGTACTAACCTCTGGTCCTAGTGGTTCTGATGGAAAACCACCACTGATGGATGAACCCAAATGAACACATGACCTGGACCCATGTGGGTTTTCATCCATATCATCAGGTCCAGATCTGTGGGTGGTCTTTATCTGGATAGGTCCTGTTCATGTGGTCTCTCATCTCTGGTCTGCTCCAAAAATTATGAACAAAATAAATAAAAGAACCAAAACATAGAGAAAATGATAAACAAAAATACACACAAATGACAAAGATACTCAATAAAATGAACAGCAGTTTCCAAATGAATCAATTAAATGTTTCACCTGTCTGACTGCAGGGGTTCCACAGTTTTGACCTGGTCTGTCCTGGGTCCAGTGCTGATGTCTCCTCTGATATCAGCCACATGTTGGGCGATTATGGAAAATAAAAAATCAATATCACGATTATTTTGGTCAATATTGAAATCATGATTATTCAAACGATTCATTTTGAGTTTCACAATGCATTTATTCACTGTTTCTCTCTCTCAAAAAATAGTTTGTTATTGATTCTTTATGCAAAACATTCAAATTGAAAATACATTTTGGCTACAAATATGTACTTTACAGCTGTTTTGCAATGGAATCGAATGTATTGTACATGCACATCTCTCAGAAATTGTGTAAAGAAAAATGGAAAATGAATCATTTCAACTCAATTATATGAGTTTTGAGATCGTTTGACAACAAAATCGAAATTGTGATCAAAATTCGATTAATTGCACAGCCCTATCCACACCCACATCTAGAAACATCAAGAGTGAATCATTAAACACTTTGTGGACGTAGAAAAGTTGATTGCATACTGTGGTTTTGCAAATGTGGGTCCTGAGGAGACAGGAAGTGGATTTATACCTAGCAGGTAAACAAAGAAACAATTTCCCCTGTCTGATAAATAAATTATCAACAATAACAGGCTCTGAGTCTTTTTTAGTTACTATGGACTTAGAATCTCTCTGTACAAATATAGAACACAAAGATGGGTTGGCATCTCTCAGTTTCTATCTGGGTAACCGTTCATCTACTGAAATACTGCCCAGTTTTTAATTTCACTCACAAACTGGACATTGAACAATAATATTTTTGTATTTGAGGATAAAGTTTTCCAACAGATGAAGGGGTGTACTATGGGTACTTGTTATAGCCCAGCCTATGCAGCCTTTTACCTGGGCAAATGGGAAGAGGATTTTTTCTTCAATACTGAAATGAACAGGTTTCACAAATATAATATTTGGTGGGGACAGTATATGCTGATGTTTGTTTATTTGTTTTGACAGAACTCCCTGAATTTCACCAATTTATAAATACTTTCAATTCTTATATTAGGCTTACACTAGAGTACAGCTTAGAAAAAGTACATTTTTTAGATACAACAATATATACAGACAATCTAGGCACTTTGCATACTACTATTTTTAGAAAGCCCACTAATAGAAATTAGGGTTGTCCCGATCCGATACTTGGATCGGATCGGCCGCCGATATTAGCAAAAAATGCGTATCGGTATCGGA
>JAQQZY010000003.1:20312411-20326060 GCA_030068375.1 Ostorhinchus rueppellii | reverse complement strand
GTGTCACTGTATTTGACAAACACTGATCTACACACACACACACACACACACACACACACACACACACACACACACACACACACACACACATTTACATGTGTGCATTTCCTATCTGATGTCAAGAAATACAAGCCCCTTTCTATGTGTGGGTGTATCCAGTCTGCAAAAAAGAAGAAAACAGAATAAAGCAATATGTCACTTTGTGGTTGCCATGGTGACCATAAGCATCTAGAGTCAGTTCATTTGTTTCTATTTTGCAACACTGCCTCATTGTGGATGCTTTCCCATCTCACTCTGTCTGACTCACTATCAGTATCTTTCTATAATCCTCATTTTCATTCAACAGATATAATAAAAGACTAATGACTCATTTATGTTCTTTTTGACTTATCCTTTTTTCCAGAGAAACAGTATATGACTTCATTGCATGAGGTAGAAATCTCAGCTATAGCCTGTGCAGTTTGATAGATTTAAATCATCCTCCTAGCTGTACAACTGGAAGGAAACAAATAAATGCAGTGGAAACCGTTTATAATGATCATGTCCATCCAGCTTGAATTGATCGCTGTAAGTGGATGATTATTCAGTATGCATTAACCTTTAAAGCTGCAGGAGCTGAAATCCGGGTGGGGGGGCAACATGTGAAAGAACACATCATCCTTGTGCAGCGATTCCTCTTGATCCAAGTCAGAACACCAAATGTATTTAAATATACATGATCTGATATTCACACAGCTTATTATCTGCTTATTAAGGCTGATGTCATGGTGTTGTTTAATTCATTCCTGTATGTTTGCTGTAACTTCTTTAATGAGGCACCAGTTATGGCTCTGAAGAGGATACACTGATTTCCCTGAACTGAAACACAATGGGTATTTTTACAGTCTGATACTTCAACAGTTTTACCACGCACCACAACTGTCTTGACTTGTAAAATTATTTTTTAAATTGATAAAAATTACGTGTAAATGATGGAATGGGATCAAGAAATTTGCTTAAATAATATCAGGACAGTTCTGGGTCTGTTTATAGCAGTTCATCACTAATATAATCATTATCTGACTTACTTTCCCTAGAACTGGATGTTAAGGGTAGGCAATACAGGGAATTTTGGTATCGATCTGATACCAAGTAAATACAGGGCTAGTATCACCGATGCCAATACTTTTTACATGAAATATCATGATCAATGATCAACTTTGTGATTTTGCCTTTAGTTAGTTGATTATGATTATGACAAAACACAGGACAAAAATTTGGGGCAAATAAGCTTTTTTTTTTTTTTACCTAAGTACTATTATCTAACTAGGAAATATAAAACAATTTAACAGTATAACCACAGTGGTCAGTGACTTTATTGAACACATCACATGTTACAGTGTCCCGTCTGCTGCACTGAATAAGCTCCACACAGTGCTCCTCTTTCTTGCCACCATCACAGGGTGCTTTCAGTCAGTGCTCTGACTCCACTCTCCAGCAGAGCAAGGGAGGGTGGGAAAAGTGTACCAGAGAGAGAGAGAGAGGGGTGCGCTGATGTGCACAGACTGGGAGAGAAGCTGCACTTGCATGAACTCTGTGAGGAAATTCAAGTAATTTGCTGGACATACAGAAGAGAAATTACAACAAAAGTGTCGATCTCTTCATGCTAGTATCGATCTGATACCAATACTCACCTTGGTATTGATGCTATCAATATTTAGATTGATACACCCAGCCCTGCTGGATCTCACCTTCTCAGATCTTCTTTCCCCAGGGATATTTGGTTTTAAAGTGAAAACTCCCCAACTTAGCGTGGCTTGCTGTAGGGAACAGATTTGCTGTCTAGGTCTGTTCTGCACTGAAGAAGCAGGGAAACTCACCAGTAACATTAAGCACTTAGGCCTTTTATTTCCTGATGAAGCAGTAGAGCCATAAATCTGTGGTGGTGCAGTAATAACACTCATGTTGGCTTACACTATGGACGATGTGTGTGTCTGCACTCAGCACCGACATCATAACACATCTGCAACACTATGTATAACCTCTGACCTTTTCCACACAAGGACACAGATCGTATACAGAGCTTCTATAATGCAACTCTACAGGAAAGTCTGCGCTGGTAACATGGACAACACAGATAAAGGGCTGAAACATAAAACACGAGGTGCGAAGATATAACACCCTCATGCCATGCATCTGTATGCATGGGGGGGGGGTTGGTCATGTCTCAGTAGTTGTTTCTTCTGTCATTCAAAAAATGTTGCCACAAGGGTGAGAATGTGTTCTCTGCATCTCGTTTCATCGTTTCAGCTGCAGCCATGTGTGCATAATTATACATTTACATAGATCTGGCCTTATGTATATCCAGTACATGGGCTTATTCTGTATCTGTAGAGTCCATGGAGATCTTAGATGATGCTGGCAGATGCAATGGGAACTAAAATTAATGAGCTAACACTAGCATTATCTAGCACCAAAGGTTTTAATGTTTTCATTAAATTAGGAATCCTAACGACTTATCAACTTCACTCACTGCCTCTGCTCTTTATCAGAACATGGAAAGTGGTAGAATGACAAAAGAATGTGTTTTAGGGAGTAAAGGTCACATCACTGCAGCCCAGAAACAATAACCTGATAGGAAAGAGATGCTACATATATAAACTTGTGTTAACTGAGGAAATCTTAACAGTAATCAGTCATAAAATTTTTTTAAAAAAATCGGCTTAACAATTACTGTAGCTGTGGAACATTCTTTTTTCTTCCAGTTGTCGAGGGAGACTTAAAGACCTCTTTGCTTTTTCAGCCTCAACTGATATTGGATTTGAAATATCAGATAAAACTCAAAGGTAACATGTAAGGTATAAACTGAGGCTAAGCCTTTATCAGTCCATCGCACACTTTCAGTTCTTTTCACCTGGATCTACAGTTAAAATGCAAATTCATGCATAGGTAGAAGCTTATGTCCTAATACATAATCCATGTGTTTTGCATCTGTCTGCTTGCTAATGTCATAAAACCCTGTGGGAGCGTCAATATGAAAAATGGGGGTTCATGGAATGCCTCTCACCTTCAAGAGATCTGCAAAGTCAGAGAGAGAGAGTTAAAGAAAGCAAAAGGAGGGGGAGGTTGAGATGAGGCAAAGGTGTATACATATGCACACACACACACACACACACACACACACACACACACACACATAAACAAGTAATAAACAAAGTCAAAGCACAGACCCAGAGCTAACGCTGTGTCCTGCTGCGGGTGGAGAGCACAGAGGAGGCCGGCTCAGCTCCAGATGACACGAGGAGATAGATGGAGAGAACTAAAAAAGGAAAGCGAAGATGTGATTCTCCGCAGTTCTGCCTACACATCAGGCCGCTGAGCGTGGCCGCATGTGCAGCAGGACAAACAGGAGGAGAGAGCGAGACAGAAGAGAATAAAAGAAGAGGACGTGAAGGATGGGGAGGGGAGGGGAGGGGAGGGGAGGGCGGTCGAAGGGAAGCGGCGGGAAGAACAGTGTGATGCTGTGCTCGGTAATGTTTCTGTGTCCTCTGGTTGTTAACACAGGAGAGGAACATCTGCGTGTATCTGTGTGTGTGTTCCTGTCGTTATCGGTTACAAAATTGAGCAGCATTCCATCAATTTTACATCTGTCATAATCACACGTGTCTTTCATAATCACATCAACAGTCATGGGAGCAAAGATTAAGACAAAGGGCACACGAGCGTCATTTGTCTAAGTCATATTAGTTCATCATTTTGAGTTAAATAAGATGAATGTGTCAAACCCACCATGGGCCAGCGACTACGACATGGAACTCATGGTATTCCAAAAAAAAATCTACAGCTACAACTACACAGAAAGAAAGGGTCTTCTAGTCCACATGTTCTTAACTTTTATTTATCAGCTGTTGGGAAAGTCTGCGTAGATAGTGACTAAGTCCAAAGTGCCAAGTTTGATGTTATCAGTTTTGGGGGGGAAAAGGACCCACCTGAAAATGTAATAAATCCCCAATAATGTAATAAGGTAATAGATTATCAGTAAAAATGTTATTAAAATATCAATCAGGATATTTTATTACATTATTGAGTTTTATTACATTTCCAATTTAGTTAAGTGCAAATTTTATTACATTTTTAGGAAATTATTACATTATAGGGTGCTCCAATGCTTCAGATTTTGTCCGGATGTTCTGTTTGGTGTCACAGCTGGATGTGTGTCATGGCATCTCCTCACACCAGCAGTAACCCTGACCCTAATGCTGGACCAGGAGTCAGGATATGATGGCCTTTAATATGTGTCTTGTACAGCTGCTATAGTCTGGGATCACAGGTGTGATGGCCTCCGGGCCTGTTGGTGGGCTGGTTTTCCTTTTTCTTTACAGGTGATTGGCGGGTTGGCCTCCACTTTAGCTGACATGGAGGACACAGGCCCGAAGGTCCTGGTCACCTTTAAAAGACCCCCCCTCCTTCCTTTCTGTGACTCTTTCCCAGCATGCCTTTGTTTGGTTCTATGCTATTTTCACTCTGATCCAACACTTACACACCACATTTAGCCCTCACCCACTCACATACCCCTGTTGATCCACACCTCATCCTTTGTGTGTAAGTTTGCTTCAGTATTTACTCTTAAATTAGTGAAATATTTTGCAGTTGCTTTCTCCCCTTTGTTTTGCCGTGGCCTTTTGAGCCAGTCATGACAGCAGGTTAATGAGGTGAAGTATTTGCAGTCTTTTTGTACTTCAGTGCCTGAAAGTCTGCGATAACACAAACACTAACCTGACCCCTCCAATATCTCAGTACTTTGTGCATCACATCATTAAATATTAATCCAATATCATTACAATCTCACAAACATGAAGATGTAGGGAAAGAGAGAAATGCAGAGTAAGAGGTGAGTTTGTAACACATTAGGTAATTCCAGCAGAGCAAACTGTGTGTGGTAATTTGCCGTGTTTTTTGTAAATTAGAAAGATTTTGCAACAAGGCTTATTGGCATAGTAAGGGGCCGATGATGCAGCAAGTTTATGAATATTCCCTCATTTGCATCTATGCTAATTACACAGGCGCAACATCGGTGCTATTTGGTTGGCAATATGCAGTGAATACCACCCTTTGCAGGTACTTTGTGAACTTTGTGCTACACTTTTGTCTCATTTCACCAGTTTTGTGGCTGCCAAACAGCACAATCCCTTTATGAATGTAGTCTTATGTCTCCTTCCCTAATTTCTCCCATGACCATTTTTGGATCACAGTGACATGAACAGATTGGAGAAGCACTCTCAAACCCCATATCTCCTGATAATTCTACAAAACTCAAAGGAAAATGCAAACTCCCTGCTTCTTTTTATGGATTTGCCCCAAATTTTAATGTGTTTGGCCTTGGCCCATACCCTTTCTCTGACTTTCATGATGCCTTGGTGTTATAATTTTTGCATCTTCCTGCTGACAAAAGCAAGTGTTCACATAACCTCCATAGATGAAGTAATTAATACTTTTATCACATACCTTGCAATATTTATATACATTTAAATCATGCATTCTCATTGGGTATAAACCCAGGGTGTGTCTGTGCCAACACTTGTGTTTGAGTGCAGGCTTGCATGAAAGAATTCACAACACACTTTAATTTGCAGAAAACTTGAATCTGTGAACCGACAGGGTGATAATGAGCTTTCAAGAAATATAATTAACTCGCAGCATATTGAGATTTACATTCAGTGAGGGAGTTTAGTTTGACGCAAAATGATGCACTCAGGCACAGTCATCTGTCCCGTGTCAGCACATGGTGTCCCAGCGTTCATATGGTCATATGTGTCACATGTTATCCAATAGTACTGTCACAGCCTGTCGTGTCACCTTAGAATGTACAGATCACATCATCATCCACACAAAAAAACCCTTATCATTTTGACATATATGTGATTTTATAACAGTACTTACAGCACCTTCAGTTGCCTTGTGTCTTTTCTACTTATTCATGCATTTTATTCAGACAATGAGCTGTTATCAGCTGAGAAACTCCAAAGTCCCCACAGTGATCTATCTACTGAAGGTAATTTCAACACAGAAAGCTAAATCCTCTTCTATCTGCTTTGTTGCATTTGTCTCTGTTACACCTAATCGTCCTCATCCATCTTCCTGACGTTAAGACAGGAAATTAATTATGAAGCCAACTTCCTGTTTAATGAATCACACAAAACACAAAAAAAAAAAAAAAACTCACACAGTATAAACCAAAGAAATCATGACAGGAAGCCATGTGCATGGCACATTAACGGACAGTACACTGCAGCCAGATTTAAAGCGCATTTAGCTTTGTGGTGATGAAGCATGTATGTGCAAACTATGAGGTAGGGAAACACATGGGATGACACATGGAGCTGCAAGAAGAAGCCAAAGTCTGCAGACATGTGAGCAAATAAAAAGGAGAATAACAGATAGACAGCCTTACATAACAACACATCGACAATGAATAATGTAATATCTGTGTTTACTGTTATCTATGAATAATGCACTGTGTGTGTGTCTAAGACTGTGTTGTGAGGGTGGATGTGTGTACTACGGGGGCTGGCATCCCCCGTTGGTAGATATTTGGGCATATGGTAAAGGCTGTGTCAGTTGTGTGTGTTTTTCAGAGATCAAACAAACCCAGACACGGGTGAAGCAGGGTTCTTAGGATTCGCTTTGAACTTGCAAAGTAAAGGAGGGCGAGGCAGAGCGAGCAAGACAAGAAAAAAAAGGATGAGAGAGAGACGGAGGGAGGTGAATCAAAGAGCCGGCCCTCACTTTCCATGTTTCATTTTCTAGCCCTGTGATCTTTCTCTTCATTTGTTCAAACAACTCGTATTTGTGAAGACTTTTTCATTTCCATGTCACACTTTAAACAAACCTCCAGGAATGTAGGATTTATTGATTTTAATTATTAGAGTTACCACTGTTTGCAACTGCTGAGATCCTTTACTTAAGAAACAGTACCAGTACTGCAACGTAAAAATAAGTCTCGTGAAATTTCCCACCTAACCTGTTAAATAAACCATTGGCCTGAATCACTTTAATGCAACACAAAACAATGGATTAGCCTATTGCAGAAGAACAGCAAAGATAATCATCGTTTCACAGTGCAACGTTTTTTTTTTTTTTTCACTCCTTTGGCTCAATTAGTGAGATTTAGCTGTAGAGAAATAATACTTGTACTGTTAGATCTGCTGAGTGTTAGCTTAGTGCTGCAAAGTTAGTCACACTGGTCCTTTGTTTGATGAAATTCTTCATGACATATGCTGGTCTCGGACTGTTAGCTTGTTTTTGTTATTTGCCTGTTTGAGTTGTGTTGTATTCTGACAACTGGCTTCGTTTAGCTTTCAACTTGTGGTTCCATGGATGTATAGATTATCTATATGGCTACAAGAATTGTGTAGTATTACCATGACAACACAGATGGAACTGTGGGCTACATAGCTGTTTCTCAACACCAAAAACGCAGAGTACGGTCTTGTGAACTCGGCAAGTACGGTCTTGGCAAGAACGGTTTCAGAGAACGTACTTCCTAAGAATCCATCTATAACTGGAACAGCTGTGAACTTGTGACGTTTCCTCCCTGTCTGCAGTGCCTAATGTATTTCCCTCAAATCACCACAGTGTCACTCGATTTGATTTTAATACATCTGTACTAGTATTTACATGTCCTTTATACATTTTGTATATTTTTCAAAACTAATACATTTCCGTCAGGCACAGCCGCCCAGACCCAGGTTGAACTGGCAGGCTAACGATCACCCGGTTCCCTCCCGAACAGCGGGCTCACAGTTGGGCCAGCACGAACTGCATCTTGGGAATTATTGGCCAGCCAAGTTTACACGAGTCACCAACCAGTGCATCCTTGGTTTAAGCTAGCTGACAAGAACAACATCCGGGTATTCCATGCGTTCTTAGTTTATGCGTACTTGCCACTTGGAACAGTACTTGGGCCCCGACTGATGACGTTTCACAAGAACGCAAGAACAGACAAGAAGAAATGGCTTTAAAGTATCAGTAATGTTTAAATATTTAATGGGCAAGATCCAAATATGCTGCAGCTACCGAGGTAATGCAGGCAGATCTGAAACATATTTGATAAATGTCTGAGTCTTGGAATGTTACTTTTTCTTGAATAAATCTAAGATTTTGCAGAAATATGAGTACTAATGTTCTATTTTGTGTAATAAATTGTGTCTCCAAACTCCAAAAGAGACTGTGCTTATTTATGAATGCTGCGGCAGCAGTTTAGTAGTATTATTATTGGATCAGTCAGGATATTAAAGTTATTAATATGTGTGTGTTGGAACTACTGTAATCCAGTAAAGGAGGTTCATAAGATAAACTAAGTATGCAAATAATATCAGTGAAGTATATTAAAAGGTTCAAAATGCAGGAGTCATATGAGCTTGTGTGTTTAGGTGAAAGTTGTGTTGGAGTCAGTGTTGTTCTGGAAGCTGACCCCAGATCTAAGCTAATAACAGGTAAATAAATAAAATGAATCATTTTTAAATCATATGTCATGGTAAAAATAAATAAATAAATACAATCTCCACCATTGTTGACTGTTTGGTCCCAGAAATAACATGACATCAGAATAAAGCTGAAACACTACAAAAATCTAAATCTTACCAAGTGTATTTTTCTCATTTCTTGTCCAAATCTCTCATCCCACTTAAAATAACATATGATCACAGAAAAGAGTAACTTTTCAGTGAGATATGAGAACTTATTTTTAGAAACTAAATCTTGAAAATCTTATTTCAAGAACTCTTACTGAGATAATTTTCACTTGTTCCATGGGCAGTTTTTTTTAATTAATTAATTAATTAATTAATTTATTTATTTATTTTTGCTTAATTCAAGATTTTTTTTCTTTTGCTTAATTCAAGCAAAAAAAAAATCTGCCTATGGAACAAGTGAAAGTTATCTTGGTAAGATTTCTTGAAATAAGATTTTCATGATTTATTGTTTAAAAATAAGTTCTTATATCTCACTGAAAAGTTATTCCTTAGGTTATTATGTCTTATTTTAAGTGTGATGAGATATTTTAACTAGAAATGGGAAAAAATACACTCGATAAGATTTAGATTTGTCATATCTTTGCTCTGTCTGTTCTGGCCCTTTAAGTCTCTGTCTGTTTTCTCCACTCTTAACCCTGACCTAATTACTCTGACCTGATTAATCGTTCGATACACCTGGTGAGCTCTTCTCTGGCTCATCAGGTGCCACACTATACAACCCTGTCTCAGTCTGTCCCTTGTTGCCAGGTCGTCAAGTCTAGCACTGTTACCCCGCGTTATTTCCTATATTCCTGATTCGTGTTCATTGTGACCTGATCTGTTTTGACCCCTGCCTGCCAGTCTCTGCTCCTGAACCCCTGCCCGTCTGACTAAGTCTCCAGCCTGATCCCTGTGTGTACTGTCCGCCTTCGTATGACCACCGAGTTCTGCTCCAGCCCCGTGTACCAACCTGTGTTCCCTCCCTCGTCCATGATCCAGCCTGAACCCTGCATAACCCCGGTAACCGACCCGAGACCGACCCTGACCTCGCCTCTGTCTCACCCCGTGGACACTGATGCCCCGGACTCCGGGTTCTGCACCTGGAGGTGCACCTGGAGGTGCAGAACCAAAGCTTTAAGCTTGGGACTGTGCATTATCACTTTAGTGATCCTCTGTATTTATAGTCCTCTAGTGGAGGTCAATCAATTCTGTTTAACTGTAAACTCTGAGTGTTTCCTGCATGTGGGTTCAAACCTGGTCCTTGTCAAGATTTTTCTTTTCCATTGTACAAGTTGTTTATCATGGATGCTAGCTTAAAGAGCTAGCTAGTAGTGCAGCTAATGTTAATAAATGGCCACCTCCCAGTGCAAAACAGCACAAATGGCTTTTATATATTGGAGTTAACAAAAAGTTGTCATAGAACAAAAAACATATAATAAAAGAAACACATATGAAACTATTATAAAGAAACTAAAGTACTGAAAAACCTACCATTAACAGAGTAAAGAAAAAAGAAAATACCTGTAAAGAAAGCAAATATCAGAAGTGGAATACATTTTAACAAGATAATCTTCAAAAAAAAGTGTTGCATTTGAAAAGGTTTCATCATAAAAGTAAAGCTGTGAGGCAAATGCAAATGCAGTGGAGTATTAAGAGCTATATTAGCTTCATATCAAGTTGCTTCACTCAAGTTAAGTACATGTATGTCTTCTAAGGTGAATTTCTTAGTTACTTCCTACCTCAGTCTTCGTGACCTCAGACTTTATAGATTTCTTTACTTTTTTTCATGGTGTTAAACTCAGCACATTAGCCACATACTGACCCAAAATGCAGTGTCAGTCAATGTTCAGTAAAGCACACATTTGTATCTGGGTTTATTCAGCTGTAAAACGCCAAGTGGGTCAAACATTCAGCGACTGCGACATAAAATCAACCATGAGCAAAATCAATCATCCAGCAGACAACAGAGTCACTCATCTCTGTGGAGTCTTTGGACTGTAAGGTGGCTCAGTCTGCACAGTGGAGACAGAGATTCAGCCTAAATGACATGTTTTTATGCCAAAACTCAGCAACACTGTGGTAACAAGCAAACAAAAAGAGTATACTGCATGTAGTAAAGTCAGAATTCCTGTCGTTTCTACTTGAAGCATGTATTGTCGTAACGATGCCCTATAACCTTTAATGTAAGTGAGGCTCCACTTTTGAATGAACCCTTTTAAAGGAATAAGACACACAAACATGAAATTAAGTCAGTCTCCGTCACCCCCAGAGTCAGAACAGTGTGAAAAAAAAAACAAAAACGGTTAAAATCCGTCCAGGCATTGTCCTGCTTTGGGAGCACAGTTGCTATAAACCAATGGTGTCAGTTAGCATGTCCTCCAAAAAAAGTGATCGAGACATTACATTTTTTTCTAAATATATCTTGGGAGCCGTGCGTTCAGAACGAGTACAAATCATAATGCAAAATCGAACGAGGCTATTACCTGGACGGATATTTACCTGGCATTATATTCAGCCTCATCACAGGCAAAGCAGTGCTAGATAGGAGCAAAGTCCTCATGCAACACCTTTTACTGTGTACAATGGTGTATTTAGGGACGTTGGGGGTTTTCAAGTACTACATGAGAACTTTGTGCCATCTTGCACCACTGCGTGTCAACTTAACTTATGAGAAGTGACAGTTGGTCATAACCGTTCTTTTCAACCTTTGTCTCTCTTACAATCCATCCAAGTAATATGTGATTAGCAGTATTTTTTTTATTACTAATCTTTATTTGTTCATTTTGTTTTTAATTGTACCTTTTATATATCCTATATGACCTATATACAGTATATCCTTTACATATTGTATATATTTCTTCTATCTGTAGTATCGAGTTAGCCATTTGTATAGTTTAGTGTTTCTCTGTAGTTTTGTATATTATCAGTATTTTTATATTCAGTATAATATTGTATATTATACATACAGTTTTTCTTTTTGTGTGTTAAGTTGATATTTGTGGCTAAATGACAAACAGAGCTGCTAAACTAGTTTTCATTTTAAGTGTAACAGCAGCAGTAAAGCCCTATTCTATTCTACTCTATTCTATTCTGTTCTATAATATTCTCTTCTACAATATTCTATTCTATACTATTCTGTTCTATTCTATACTATACTATTCTATTCTACACTATTATATTCTATACTATTCTATTCCATTCTGTTCTATTCTATAATATTCTATTCTATACTATTCTACACTATTCTATACAATTCTATTCTATACTATTTTTTCTATACTATTCTATAATATTGTCTTCTACAATATTCTATTCTATTCTATTCCATTCCATTCTATTCTATTCTATTCTATTCTATTCTATTCTATTCTATTGTCAGTATATTGTACATAAATTGACCGTCTACATTTAATCCACTGCAGACTGGGAGCAGTGGGCTGCCACGTCTGGAGCAAATGGAGGTTAAGTGCTGTGCTCAAGGGCACTTCAGCCAACCATTTCTCTGCTGGTCCAGAGAACTGAGCCAGTGACCCTTCGCCCATGAGCACCGTCCACAACTGCTACTCTAAATCATCAGGGGAAACCTCTAACACCCTGTCCACATTAATACAGGTATTTGTCTTTATTCATGTCGACAGAAAACAAAGACATTA
The DNA here is from genome assembly GCA_030068375.1 of Ostorhinchus rueppellii. Classification (NCBI taxonomy): domain Eukaryota; kingdom Metazoa; phylum Chordata; class Actinopteri; order Kurtiformes; family Apogonidae; genus Ostorhinchus; species Ostorhinchus rueppellii. The sequence goes on along the minus strand of JAQQZY010000003.1, from coordinate 20,313,915 downwards.
GAAAACAAAGGCATCATATTCTAGGTCTTTCATGCCTGTTGTTTTGTGTGGAGAACATGCAGCTGAATCAATACGAATAGGCCATATAGGTAAACAAATCAATGTAAGCTGTAATAGATCATCGTCAGCCCAGACACATTTGTAAACGTTTGTACTGGTGTTGTCCATGTCAGACTAAACCGTCTATGTCCACTGGAGTCCACAGAGTCCACGGTTCTAAGTCCAAAGAAACAACAGCTTATCCAACCAATTTGTCTCAGGTTATAATCATGTTTGTAGTTTATTGTGCACAGATATTTTGTACATGGACAGACTGAAAATGCCTGCGTAGAATAATATTTGTATTAGACAGGGCTGTTTTAGCACTAAAGCTACTCTCACATCAGCTCTTGAAGAAGTTCTGAAAGGAAAAAAAATCATGTTCATCGCTTTTTGATTCATTTTTATGCTTCTCACCTCTCCTCGAGACCACTCCTGGCACATTTAAGAAGCTGACTGTAACAAGATCCCAAAGGCCTGGGTCTGGTTTGGCAGTTCTTTCGTCCAAACCAGGCCAAGTGTGGGGGATGAATGAGAGGGAGGTTGGAGAAACATTTTGGATCATATTTACCCTGATAGCATGTGCGCTCAGGATTTTCCACTGTTTACTTCTTTGTTGCAAAAACACTCCTGCACACCTTTTAAATTCTAGTTGTTTATTCTAACATTTGGGGGAATTCAAGGTAAGGTTAACATCTGGTTAAAAAAAAAAGTAAATTACACTAATCTATACTAAACTTATATTTTGGGGTAGGTAATAACATATTTTCAGGAAAAATGCATTTTGAAATGAGAAAAAATTTCTGGAAAAAAATGTGAGGATTTTTATGAGTAAATCTTTGGAAAGTGATGTTTTGTGCTGTCATTCTGGGTTTGTTTTATAAACTCTCATAAATAAATGACATTTATTCCAAATACATTGATATTTGACTATTATATTATTTATGTCATATTCTAAACACAGTGTTTAAAACGAATAAATGCATATATCTATACAAAATACATTTGAATATGATGTTATACATAATTTGTATGTTTTAAATGTTATTCATTTTAAAAAATGTAGATGATATTGATAAATGTTTAATTTGATATTTACTGTTCTTTTCCATCAGTGACACTGCCATTTGTCAAAACTCTTGCTCTTTAGATATGAAGGTGAAAAGGATAGGCAAAAAATATGCTTTTTCTTCTGGCCTATTCCTTTTTTGTTTTTGGGTTGTTTTTTTGTGTGTGTTTATCATTGTTGTTGTACTATGCACAGTGATTAATGTACAGACCAAAATAAACTATTCATTCATAAAATATTTTTTCCCTCTAACCCAGGGGTGTCAAACTCATTTAATGGCCCTTTTCCACTGCACGTTTTCTTAACGGCTCTACTCGGTACGGTTCGACTCCACCCCAATGTGGCCCTTTTCCACTGGGGGTTGGACCTGGGACCCGTTACGATTTTTCGTACCTG
>JAQQZY010000003.1:20207588-20217799 GCA_030068375.1 Ostorhinchus rueppellii | reverse complement strand
ATAGATAGATAGATAGATAGATAGATAGATAGATAGATAGATAGATAGATAGATAGATAGATAGATAGATACTTAAGGTATTGTCTTTTTTAATCCTGCTATTTTAGGTTATAACCCACTTTTCTTTTCTTTAATTGTTTCTCTGTATTATTGTTATCTAATCAATTTTTCTGTAATTCCTGTAAAACCTAAACTACATGATTCAGAATATGCTTTATTGGCCAAATTTAGGCTCACAAACAAGGAATTTGAATCTGTTTTATTCTTAGCTCTCGCAAACTGTTGAAAAATGGAACATATGATAAACTAAGAAATATTATAACAAGAAAAACTGTTTAAAATAGCAAAAATAAAACCAGAAACAAAAGGTTGTGTTATGGTGTGTTGGTGTTAAAACCGGGGCTTTTATTGTGACATGCTGGGCTGCAGTCCGTGGCCGGTGTGAACGGATTGACGGAGGTGGTTTACCGGGGGCTGGTTTATCCTCGGCTGCATTTAAACTGGAGCTGCCGCAGCGGCGCACACTCGCACATCCAAGCCTCTCCTCTCCCTGGTTTCTCCGCCGCAGCTCCCACTCCCACGGACGCCTCTCGTATGGTGGACACTGGAGCCATTACTACCGCTTTTTCTTTTTTACAATAGCGGGATCGGGAGACAAAAAACGGGATTTGAGCCGACCTTGGTGAGCACTGGTGGTGGTGGTGTGTGTGGGGGGGTGGGGGTGGGGGGTGTTAGTGTTAGAGCTGTGTGGGCAGAAGAACACGCACGGAAGAAAATGATAATAAAGACCACTGTATTTGTGTTTGAATGCGTGATGGTCCTTATTGTCATCTCACTTGCTTATTTTCGTTTAATTTTGGCTGAATATCTCCACAGTGTTGCCAATATTTTATGACAGTAGATGTTTTTTTTCGTTTATTGTGACTTTTATGGATTATTCCCACACGATCCCTTAGGACGCGTCTGTACAGCCCAATCATTTGTGTGATTATGGCTACCTGGGGATGCGCTATGTTGCTTTATCTTCTATTTGCCATCTAATATAATTAAGATTTCATCCTTTTTTTCACTGTAGCACATACATATAGCCTGTTTTGGTGTCATGCTATGACAGACATCGCATTGTTATAATGTATTTCAAGATCACCTTCTGCGTAATGCTTCCTCCTGCCGAGCAACTGCAGTCATAATGTCGGTTTACTTACAGAGAAGTGGATAAATGACATTCCTCTGCTACATTTTTTTTTACAAGATCTGTGATGTAAATGTCATTTTGTGTTTCTGTTTCTAGTCGATCCGTGTCGACATGATGCACTGAGGAGAATCCAGCCCAGGAACCCGGTCGTGTTCATCCAAAGGCTGCAGTGAACGGAGGGGGGATTGCGGTACAGCAAGGTTAATAATCGGCGTCAATAAAGGTCGTGTCTGTGAGCAGGAACCCACTCCAAAGGGTGAATCTCGCCCCTGTGAGGGGGGATCAGTGGAGAAATATAGATCCATAAAAATTATGGCCACTCTACTGCGGAAGATCGGTCTGATCCGTCTGCACGACCGAGACACCGAGGATCCGAAGCACCACCAGGGCTCGTTAAAAGGGACCAAAGGGAGCCAGAAGAACAACACCAACAAACACTGTCAGACCGCCAACGAAACCAACAACATCCTGAGCACCCCGGAGATTAAGGCGAGGAAGCTGGACCAGCACGGCAAGGACAAACCGTCCGGGAAGGATAAGCTGGGGAAGGATGCGAAGGAGAAGCAGCAGACGGGAGGAGGAGGAGGTGGAGGTGGAGGAGGAGGAGGGAGTAAAGCCACCAGTGCCTCCTCGATACCACCGCTGGCGCCTCACCGGCAACACTGCACCCAGGTCCGGACACGGAGGCTGATGAAGGAGCTACAGGAGATCAGGAGGTTAGGGGACAACTTCATCACAGTGGAGCTGGTGGAGGACAACCTGTATGACTGGAACGTCAAGCTGCACCAAGTGGACAAGGACTCGGCTCTGTGGCAGGACATGAAGGAGACCAGCACCGAGTTCATACTGCTCAACGTCACCTTTCCAGATAATTTCCCCTTCTCGCCGCCGTTCATGCGCGTCCTGACGCCCCGGTTGGAGAACGGCTACGTGCTGGACGGTGGGGCCATATGCATGGAGCTGTTGACCCCCCGAGGATGGTCGAGCGCCTACACGGTGGAGGCTGTCATGAGGCAGTTTGCAGCCAGCCTCGTAAAAGGACAGGTGAGGGGAGGGCTTTTGGAGATATTTGGAATATCATCATCCATATGGCATGTTCGTCATCTGTGGTACATTTATTTCCATCCATAACACCAACAGGATGTGAGCAGTCCCGTTAAGTATTTGTGCGCTGTGCGTAATTAGTGCGTAAAACAACAAATGCTGTAAAGAAGCCCACAACCAGCCATTGTTTTCATTATAGATTAGTTTGTGGATTATTATCTCACACAATCAACCTTGTCTTTTAAAATGTCATAAAATGGTGGTTATGTGATTAGTGTTTCCCAAATCCAAATATCCCACATGTTTTCTTAGGTCAAATAAGGCAACGATATGGTTTATTGCCACAGGAAAGGAAAGAAATCAGAAATATATACTGTTAAAGTCTAAACATTCCTCTTAAATATACCAAAAAAAAAACGAACAGATTATTCAAATAGTTGTATCAGTTTCTAAAACACCTTTCCCATACACACAATATATGTATTTATTTGTATTGTATTTTTAATACGGGGTATGTATTATGTCTGTGTATGAAACATGTTAGAAATGGGAACAGTTTCATACACTGGCATCAGTGTATGAAACTATGGTTACTTTATACATTACCTGTGTCAACATCACATTTCTATGCACTTGGAATCAGATCCACACACAGTATATTCTGGATAATTTAATGGACTCTCACTATATTTCCCCTTTTATCACTTTTATGCAAGTGATTTAAAAACTCAAGATAACGTGTTTGCTTGAGAATTCCTGAAAAATGTGTATTATTTAGACTTGGACAGAAACCTCCTCAGTGTAGCCTGTTTCTATATTTTCACTCGACTGTGCAGCTCGAGCTGTGGGGGCTACACTGTAATATCAAAGGCAGATAAGTTCATTTTTCTGCCACCTCTCTGGTAGGAGCAAATAATTGTGAATATTATTAATCTTTATGTGTCTTTATAGCGGCCATTTCATGCAGTGCAACGCTCAGTATCTCATTGATGCAAGCGCTATACTCTGCAGTCCCGGTTTTGCTTCCCCTTTTATCACTTCCATAAATCAGCATCCCTTGACAACAAAGACCTGCTGCCGTGCGATGGAAAAGTCCCTATGCAGGCTCTAATGCAGGCTTACAATATCCTGTTGGGTCACACTAAAGGAGAAATAACATGGAAAGCGTGATGATGGATAGAAAGACAGATGGATAAATAGTGACAGCAGGTAGCCTACCTACAGTACCAGCCGTACTCTGTGATTTAGACTGACTGGATTATGTAATCCTGTCAAATCTGTTTTTCACATCCAGTGCACTGCAGTAGCAGCAGCAGCTCTGCATTTCTGATGCAAATGGCTGCTTTTCTAAGTGCACTTGATTTTTAAAACCCAGCTCAAGCCTTACCATAAATGTGCTGTTTTCCGTGTTTTGTTCCCTACCACTTGTCTATTCTCGTCATGTGCCAGTCACGCCATGTGTAGAGGCTCCTGTCTCGTCACTGTGTGTTTTGACGTCAGCAGCGTGACGGCGTCATTGCAGGAGACCTTATGTAAACTGTCACGGATTCTCCTGCACAACCCCCAACCCTCACTGCTTTGTCCTTTTGGCTTCGGATGATATAACTGAGCATTATTCCCGAGTCATCTGTGGTCATTAAGCATCTGTTAGTAAAAGAGGTCATGTGAAACCCAGCAGAAAGACAAAAAAGTGTGTACGTTCATCTTGATTTGCAGCGAGATGAGGTAGCTGCTCTGCAGTGCTCCCTAATTATGCTGCAGTGTCTTCCTTCTCCAGTTTGCTAATGGAAACAATATTGATTAATTATTCTTGTGTGTGTATGTGTGTGTTTCTATGTCTTCATTTAACTATTCTGCAGATGTGTGTCTGCACAGGTGCTTGTGCTGCATGAGTTGGCTGTCCTACTTTAGCCAAGACATGACAGACAGAGCACACAAAGCTACTTAAATACACACAATATTTTCATCCAGCCGTGGACAGAGGTTCCCTTTGACAATAGTGATGCGGTACTTTTAGAAGCTGCCTGTATTTTTAGTTGCGACGGGATGTGTGCAGTGAAAAGGTGCCGAGCTGAAAGTAAACAAAGTAATGTGTGTCTGTAGGCGCAGGTGTCGGAGTATAGGTAGAGCTGATATTTTAAGAGGTTTGACTGAATTTTAGGCAGACACTGATCTATCCTTCTGATAATGTACAGCATGGAGCATCTGTCTGAATTAGCCTTGTTAGAGCGCTGTGAAATAGAGGCCTTGTTTCTAGGAAATTAGCCTTATTTATTTTTCTAACAAGAAGAAGAATGGTGTCACCCATGTTTAACATTACAAGGAAATCTCATTTAGGAGAATACATTTAACTGTGTCTTAAGATCTTCCAACTAATTGTTTTCCTTGTTTGATGAGTGAAATCCCTTGTACCAAATTAGTCTGTGTTAAATAAACAGGGGTTTTTTTTGTTTGTATTAAGCAAGTAACTTTAATTCTGGCACAAGATCCTTCTTTTATTTACTTGGCTGGACTTTTCTTCTAGTGTTAAGAAATTTGCCAGAACAAAAGATGCTTATAGAATTGGATGATGTTCTTAATACGAGAAATGTTAGTTATTTTTCAGAATGTTTGTCTTCTTTCTGGTGGGCTCTTTTTGCAGTGTAGTTTTAGGTGTACTGAGTCTAGACGGGCTCAGCATCATGTTCAGTATGGGATGTGGTGTAGCATGAGCCACTCTGGAAATTGATCTGTGTTGTCTGTGCAGAAGTGGCTGGAAAGGACACCTGTTCCATTTACAAATGATAGTGCATTTACAGCGACTCATGAAGCACCTTCTGCAGTCATGATGCTCCTCATAATGGCCTCTTTATGATTCAGTTCACATTCAGTCATATCGAAGTTTTGAAACCTATACCTTGAGTACAAGACGTGGCCAGGGTTTGTTATAGGTGTTTGGACTGTTAATGGCAGCTTTTGACAAGTATAATGAGACGGCTGAGAGATGGTGAGGCGTTAGACCTCAGAACTGTGGGGGGTAACACATAGTAGACGGAGCCAGGATGAACAAAAAAGGAGGGTCAGCGCTCAAAAATGAAGCCAATTCTGAAAGATGTTAACACTGCAGATGGCCTCGAGATTGTAGTTTGAAAAAGCTCTGGCTCCTGTATACTTACACTGATGTTCTCTCTAGAAATAAAAAAGCCAATCATTCCACTTAGAGCTGCACAATATATCGCTTGAGCATCGTCATCGCAAGGTACATGTGCGCAGTAGTCACATTGCAGGTCCTGCTTATGTAGGAGGTAAATGAACTCAATCATTGTGCTCTCATCTAATTCCACCTGACACACACCGCACACAGCGATCCACCAATCACAAGCGTTCTTAATCAGTTTGCCAAAGCAGACCACGCCCCTACACATGGAGTCGCTGGTAATGAAATTCAAAAACTAGAAAAGCACTCGCACAGCGCAGACCTCCGTCAGAGTAGTGTTTGTGGGGGGTTTTTAAGGTAGTGTTTGTACTTTCCTCCACTAGATGGCGCTGAATGACCTTATATGCAGTTCTGTGTCACCATGCCCTATTTTGCAATGATAAAGAATCCTTTAAAAAAATTCCTGAATCCAGACGGTGATCCGTATCACCTCCAAAATTTAGTCACTCTTCCTTAACCCAGAGCAGACATATCTTGAAAATGTCATCCATAACTTTTTGAGTTATGTTGCAAAAAAACAAACAAACCCTGGCAAAAGCATAACTTCCTGGCAGAGGTAATGGGCAACAAACAAGAGAAAATTACTGAAAATGAAGACTTTGTGCCAAAAACTAAAGTAACCTCAGTTATCTGGAATTATTTCAGCTACAAGAAGGATGATATTAAACCTCATGTTCTGTGTTGATGACAACAAGAGGAAATGCATTTAAATTGTTTGAGCATTTATGTCGGTATTACACAGCTATTATATCCTCCTAAATCTATCTATCTATCTCTATCTCTATCTCTCTATCTCTATCTCTATCTCCGATGCTAGGGCTAACAGAAGCCTTACCCTGACTTCTTTGAGCTTCTGTTTATTGAATTCAACTTTTTGTTTTGCAAATGTTTGATGATATTTGCCATTTGACCATGTCAGGAAGCTAACTTCCTAATCCCCCAGCTCCTTAGATTTGTCTAAATATGGTCATTTTTAGCTCCAGGAGTTAAGATGACAATCCCTGAACATAAACTCCTGGCTTCTTGTTGTTGCAGTGGTTCCATCCATTTCACACACAGGCTTTGGGCTCAATAAGGTTTGTGATACACATTAACTCTAATGAAACTAAGCACTAACTTGAGCGGTTTTTATGTTTGCTAACTTACAACAGCAAGCTGCTTGTAATGTCTTTATTATCACAGAAAAATATAGTAATCGGATGATGATATAGGATATTTACTCAAACTCTAAATGAAAGCGTCCAATGATGGATGTGATTATAGAAATGTTGTGGATATAGAAAAATGGATTAAATGTCTGTAAAGTGCCACAGTGGATTTGTTCAGACGGAGGAAACCAGACCATTTGCACCAGTTTGAGGGGAACAAGCAGCGGTATTATCCTTTATTGACCCTGCCGTCGGTCCCACGTGGGTTGTCCTTAGTGATCTGATGAGGATGATGATGGCGACGCTATCGACTCCTGTTTGTTTATCCCGACCCCTTTTAAGCACATGTCTGAGTTATGCAATACCCCTAACCCCCCCATGGCCCCCAGAGCTACTTCCCATCATGCACTGGGGCCTTCCCTGGCTCCCATTGACTGATCTTCCATTCACGCGATTAGCCAGCAGCCACTTTACACGAGTGTGTGTCTCTCAACGAGCGAGCGCTTAGCTGAAATAGATAAACACTGACATGGCACTGTATAGTCCCAGGGCACTCTCTGCACACACACACACACACACACACACACACACACACACACACACACACACACACACACACACACACACACACACACTTACTTTGGTTTGCCCATTCTTTTGTTCATGACCAGATATTTTTGACTTTCTGTCTCTGTCCATCTTTGGATGCATCACACTGAGCCGTTCTTGTAAATGACTGCAGGCACAATGGTACTAATTAATGCTCAATTTCCCCTTTTCAAGTCGAAGTCACTGACTTTTGTACAGGTTTGTGCATCGCTAAACACATTCACGAGTATATTTTCACTCTGCCAGTCTCTCATTCACACACTTTCTCTCTCTTACTCTATTTCCTTTTAAGTCTACCTGCTAAATCTTTCTGTTTCTTTCACTGTTTCCGGTGTTGGTGTTTGCAAACAGTACACAACTCTATGTAATTCATCCTCCTCGCTTTCACCTTGTAGAAACAAAACCGTAAGGTATGTCAGTGTGCAAAGTTACCTATGAAATCCTCCTAGCAGTTGGTTTAATGACAGCGTGATGTACAGCTGAGGATATATCCCTTTTTGCCATCGATCACCATGGTGATCACACCCACTTAACAAAGGCCAATTGCCACATCCATCTAAAGTAGCAGCCGCCATTTTGAGGTGTTGACAGCGCACATATGGTGGGATGTGAAGATATGCATGGGAAAAAAAGAACAATATCTGCTTCAGCGTTCCATCTCTGACAGTAACCAAGTGCTATTTGTGATCAGGTATCAGACACCGCCACGCAGAATGAAGGATGTGAGTTAGTCATTGAAGAAGGTATTAACAACCAACAAACCTGAGTGATGAAGAAATCAGCGAGCATGTACACTTATGTCTCAAGATAATAAAGAACCAAGTAGAAATGTTAACGCAAGATGAAGGAGAAGCATCACAGAAGTTAAGTAAGATAACTGAAAGCTGTAGACACACAGCAGCAAATGTATATATATTTTAGGAATATAAAAAATGTATCATCATCGGTCTTCAGGTGTGACCAGTCAATGTAGTCTACAGCGGTGAGACATAATCAAATATTAAATGTAGAATAAAGGTGTCTGCATCAATGTGTCCAAGAGTTTCTGCTTGACCTGATGTCAGAACAAACTGAACGATGTTCAACAGGGTCTAGAAGTCTGTAATAAGGATCAAAACTTGGACTTTGTGGATGTGAATTGTACACTCAACTAAAGTCGCAGAGGGTGTATTCACATTTATAACACTGCAGGTATGGATCAATATTCTGCTTTACCATAGGTTTTATGATTTTGTACAAGACTGTTGAGAAAGGTGCAAGCGATCTTTTGCATTTTAAAATTTTTTGAACCGCAGTAGTAGATTGTTTTCCATTGATATAAAAATACAAGTTGGATGGAAGTATATTTACTAGTATCAGTTAGGAGCTCTGGCACCTGGACCGAACCACATCGTGAAATAAAGGGGGGGGGGAGTAAATTAATGCACAGAACAAATATCATCATTAGCACCGTGTGAAGCAAACATTATTTTATCGTGATAGTCTTTTTTTTTTTTTTAATCTAATGTTCAGGTTTTTTCTAGAGCCCCTGTCAGTTATGGCTTCTTAGAATTGTTCTCACTTTTCTCCCCTGTATGGAGCCGGTCACGTGAGCCCCGTTTAATCAAACTCTCTAATTCGCTCGGAAAGTCCAGTTCATTTGGGGAGGTGTGAATGTAGGTCTCGGTCCCCTCCACATGAACCACATGCAGGAAGAGAACTACAATTCAGGGCACGAAACTGAAACAATTACGTGGCTCCTTGAAGCCATGGGAATCCCCCCGTTTGTGTGTAAAATTTGTGTGTTTTAGCATCATTTTCCCCAGATATATAACATGATTAGTAACTGATATCTTAAGACCCAGTCAGTTTGTTTTCATGTTAAGGCTGTGTGTGGATGTATTGTTTTATAACAGCAGCTGGACCTTAGAAGAAGAAGAAAGGGAGTGATTTAAGTCTCCATGGAAAGATGCATAAATTATCTATTGTGATGGAATGGGTCACTCATTTAGTCGTGCTTTAAACAGGAAAGACAAAAACACTGTTGGGAGGGAAAGCTTGGGGGAGAAGATGTCATTTGCCTTAAACAATAGATGAGATGAGACATAATTTATAACAACAGTGGATTACATTATCTGTGATTTGTTGTAGGGTTTGATTTCAGCAGGGAACTTGAAGGAAGAAATAATAAGAGAAGCTGTTCAACACGAGTCTGACAGAGATAGAGAGACAAATGGAGTGTGAGTGTTGCTAAGCCCTGCAGTGAAATGAGGCCAGTGTTGCTACAGAAATGGAAACTGTAACCCTAATCTCCAGATCATTCAATGTTATCACCTCATCTCCCTTTATCCCCTGCATCACTTTTGACCCAAAAATAGCTCACCAAGTGCGTAATAGGACATACTGATCAGCCATCGGATGCCATGGGAGCTGAGGGTGAGTTAATCTTGATGGATGTATCGTCTTTTGTAGAGACATGCGCAAAATAGTCCCGAAATCCACTCTTTTTTTTTTTTTTTTTTCCCTCCCTAAAAACCATACTGCTAAGCTTTCCGCTGGTGGTTTGCCTCTCACATATAAAAGATGTGATGCATTAGAGATAATACCTGTTATCTTCTTTAATCGCTCCAGTCTTCTCTTAAATCTTGTATTTAGCCTCTAATTTCCTAGAGTTGCCGTGTGTTGTATAAAAGAGTGAGCCGATGTTATGTAAGGACAAGACGTCCCAGAGTGCACTGCAAAGCAAAAAGAACACAGGTGGCTTAAGACAACAGAGCCACTAAAACATAAGGCATTTTAGCTTGAAATAACAGACCATTACATTTGCTGCAGATTAATTTTCAGTTGTTTGATTAATGTTAGTCATCTGTGGAGTGTTAACTTAATTCTGCATAAGGTTATGAGACTGTATATTGTTACACTGGTCTACAAGTAAAATGCTTTCAGAATAAAAGTCTTTAAACTTTACCAAATTTGAGCCATAAATAAAGAAAAATTCAGTCCAAAGTCCTAGTTGGTTGTAGTTTCTCAGATACAGTCT
>JAQQZY010000003.1:20157543-20175059 GCA_030068375.1 Ostorhinchus rueppellii | reverse complement strand
TCCAGCATCCTGACAGCAGAATGGTAGTCTGGCTGTCTTTTGGTGCTAAACAAATTTGCCTTAAATTTTCCTTGAAGGAGAATTCCGGCAATTTTACAAACATAACCCGCATGAAAATTTCTCGCGGTTTTCCCTTTGGCCAACTTTCTTTGACCTCAAATAGATGAGCTATGTTTGTAAAATTGCCGGAATTCTCCTTTAAGTGTGAATCAGACCTTAGCTGACAATGACTTAGTTGTTAATAAAGGCTTTGACTATGAATGTATTTATGGGTGCTGGTTTTCGGCTTCAACATGATGTGAAAAATGTAACTTCTGCAACTATGTGATCTTTTTCATCTATGTCCAAAAATGTTATGAATGTCTGACTGATTATTTATATAACAGCCTCCCTATACTTTTCACTTTCTATTCATTTTAACCCATAGACCCAGTGCTACTTTTGTGGCAATTTTCAAATACATTTTTCTCTACATGTTACCTTTCTTAAGTGATTGATCACCATTTATTATATAATAATATCCTCAGTATTTTCAGTGAAAATCAGGCATTTTCCTATATTTAATTCACTGATCATTTAGATGTTCATAAAAGCTCACTGTAAAGTAAAGGGTTATTGTGTCAAAAACAGAGAAAACTGAAGAAAAAGTGGCCTTTTCAGTAGAATCTATCATTAACTGAACATAAACTAAGCGTCTCCATCCACTGTCATTGATCGAACTCCATGGGTTTTACTGGTGAATCAATGTTGTAGAAGATGACGGTGTTTCCACAGTAACTAAAGAGCCTCTGAATGTCCAAATGTGTCATATTTGGTGACCATGAAAAGACAACAAACAGCATTTTACAGTAATTATTTACATGTATTAATAGGTTTAGACGTTATTAAACATTTTTGATCAGTAGATGGTTTTGGTCACCAAAGGCTCTTTGGGGGTTAATGACATACTTTGATACACGACTGACATACTTCCTGTGCTTTTAAAAGTCTGATTTGCACCTGCAAACATTTTGGCTTTTCCAGCAAAAAACTTTTTTCTCTTTCACTCCGCCTGTCTCTTCCAATCTCCACACATACACATTGGGTTTCTTAGAGGAGTTTGCTTAACCTGCTTGAACTCAGCATTTTCTCAGGACTCGCAGGACTCAGCTTCATCTCATGGGCTTATCTGCTAAAAAAAAAAAAACCTGGCTGCCCCGCTGTGGAAAATTCCCTGACCTGAACTCAAATGCGACAGAAAGGCCTTGAGAGACAGAAACACACTGACGGGAGGAAAGGTTGGTGGCAACAAAGAGCAACCGTACGTGCATTAAAGACCCAAAAGAGTAATAAAATGTCACATACAACATGGGTGGGAGAACTGGAGTTTGTATCAGCTGCTTCATATTCTGCTTTGTTCTTTGCAATACAATACAGGTTTAACACCAACAGTCTGTGATTTGAACCGAGTTTGAGCAATAAATGTAAACATAGCTGCCAATCTGCAGAAACTGGGACACGGGAAACATAATAACCTCAGGTCAAGTCAGAATGGGATGTGTTTGCTTATGCTGTGAGTATCTCTCACAGGTGCACATTCTCATAATATCTATATATAAAATATGATGTTCTGATGTATAAAATATGTAATTACACAAGCAGATGCTGTTTCACCAGAAGAACAGAGAAAATGACTCGGGGCTGGGACTGTTTTTTCATATGCATGTCACTGAGTAGTCAGATCTATCACATCCCTCTAGCTACCGTGGAAACAGGCTGTTTATATGTTCTGCAGGGAAAGATATTCTTGTTTCCTCGTGGATATAAAATGGAAGGAAGCTTTATTTTCATCTATTGCTGTGCCCGATAAGTTGGGTGAAAGTTAAATGCTTAGTTTGGCCGAGGCCACCGGCAGTATCCTCTAAGTCACGTACAGCAGGGTGAGGCCTTCTTCAATGAGCCTTTTCCTTGTGAATGAAACAAGCACATGAGAGATTAACCCAGAAAAAGGGAGGAAAGTGAAATAACTGCTGACTTATTGTGTTCCCATTCTCTTTCAAAGATTATAGCTTGTGTTGTTTGTGTGCGGCGCAGCATGCCGCACTGCTGTAGACCTCCTAACCTGACTTTTGGGTGGTATTCATTTCATCACACGCTATGTTCTAGGAAGGGATATGAGTGGCGGGTGTGCATGCAATCATACAGCGTGACATAGCACAATACCCACTGCCTAGCCAAAACACAGTGGGTGGGACGCACACCCAGGCACAGGCGCTGTGGTAAATGTCACATACACCCCACTGGAGAACGTGATTTTACACACTCGCATTACAGATAGGGTATCTCCCTCATGTGTACTTTTTCCCCTGAATTGCCATGGGAGCCTAGATGAAGCAGAATGCACACATGCTCATCAACATGCATGATATGCTGCCCACGACAGTCCCACCTCACACCGCAATAAGTCATGCTCAGATGTTTAGCAAAGATGGGAGACATGTTTAATGAGGGGCAGAAGGAGGAGGGGGCACTGTGTTTAACAGTGTCAGGAAACGTGATCAAGGGATGAGCACATTTTTACTGAAATAAAATTAGAATCCAATGGGCTATATACAGTGTGCACGTGATTATTGTACTTAAAGTGTGTTATTTTCACTGTACGAACAAAAATTACTGCTGCGTGTAAGTCATGATTGTATTACTGAAACATTTTTTTTTCTTACTGTTGCTGAACTAAGATGTGAAATTTCTACATAACTATAAATATAGGTAATGCAGCCAAAATGTGTGAAAAGGAAGTTGTGAATATAATTTACTTGAATTTGTAATGATTTTCCTTTTTTTAAAAATATTTTATTTTTGTTTTTTAAATGTACATTTTACAAACAGAAAAAAAAACCTACCCCTCCCCTTGATCACTCCAGAAAGAAAAAAATCAGGAAGCTCTATTTCCTATATTTTGTACAGAGAAGTACATAACATATAGTGCCAGTTACTGTTAATTTGTAATGATGTTCAAGTGCACTGGGAAAAGTGTATTTTAAAAAATAATTAACATATATAATCCAGCGGTGATGTAAACAAAGGATGCTTTATTAGTTTTTGTAGTTTTTTTAGTTTAGTTGAAGACAAAGAACATGACAACAATGAAAAAAACTCGGCCTCCAAATGAAGTCATAGTGGAATTATTTTTAAGTTGTAACACAACTGGCGGCTGATGGAGTTGGGTACTAAAAGTTCCCAGTTGCACCAGTCAACAAAAACACTTATGTTATTGGTATTGGAGGAACAACATCTGACTTTGGCTAAATCAGGTCATTCTAAATCTGAAAAAAGAAAAGAAAACAAAACAAAACAAAAACAACCTTGCACAATAAAACAGTAATCACCATCATGTTCTGGTTGAAGCGACCTTGGTACCTGGTTTCATTTGAGATAAATCTGGATGGAAACATTCCCCATGCTCATCATCCACGTCACTGGTAATGGTGGAGAAAAAATGTAAGTGCAAATGGAGGAAATGAATTCTGTGTGACATTTTGGAGCCGATCTGTTCATATGCTTTTAACATGTCTTCAAATAGTTGACTGTAATTTGAGGTTTTAGAGCAGAGGTGTTGAACTCATTTTAATTCAGGGATCACATCCTCCCACTATGATCTGAAGTGGGCCGGACCATTACAATAGACAGAATCTATAAATAATGTCAACCCCAAAATTACTCCATGTTTAAGAGTGAAAAAGCAAAATTATATTATGAAAATGTGAAAAATAAGAACTATTTTAACAATCCTCTGTCTCAGTTTATCATTTACATATGTGCATTAGAACCTACAGATCACAGTGGATCTACAAATGCATAAAACATTTAGGAATAACACTAACAGACACAAAACTGTTGAAATTAACCTTATTTCTCTTAAGATATTTCAGGTTGTTCATATTTTTTCAGGTTATTCAGTTTTTTTTTAAATGAAAGTTTATAAATGTAAATATTTTCATCTAATGTAACTTTTTTTACACTAAAACAAAGAACATTTTGCAGTTATTTGCATTATTTATAGATTATTATAATAGTATTTTACTGGTCTGTCTTAACATTGAACTGGGTTGAATGTGGAATCTAAATTAAAGTGATAATTAATATTTTCAGTGTGATTTTTGCATTTTACAAAGTTCCTCTGATGGGTCGGATTGGACACTTTGGTGGGCTGGTTGTGGTGCCTGGATCGTTTGTTTGACACCTGTGTTTTAGAGTGAAGGTTTGAGGGGAAAACAGGACACACCAAAGATGAAAATTGTTGCTTTGCATCACTTTTGATTGCACCAAATTTGTATTTGTACCTCTGTCCACTACTAAGTCTGCAGGCTGTAAAATCATTTAGATTTTAACAGATTAGATCAGTATTCAACATGTCTTGCGTTTCATGTCACCTATAATTTGTAATGTCTGTTTAATTCATGACATTTCGAGGTGTAAAGAGCACATTTGAAGATGTACTTAAAAAGGTGGGGTCTGAGATGTTAGAAAAATGTCTCGAGCAGGCTACATTTTGGAGACACAATTCAAAAGTCCCAACCGCTTTCTTCAGACTCCCCCCTGAAGCCACGCCTCCAAACTACCGGAACGCGCAATGCTTGTTCTAGTAGTTCACGTTCACGAGCGCTGCGCAGCATCAGTATGCTAACCTTCACTAACTTTTTCTCATGGCTCATTCACAGGTAAGAAAATACTTATAATGAACATAAACAATGAACAGGATTACTGTTTCATATTATATTTATTAGTATATGAAATTAGAAGTTGGACTTTTCACTTGTTATTTTGATACGTGTTCCAAGTCATCTGGGGCTAGTAAGAACAGCTAACTGCCGTCAGACTGATGTCAGGCTAGCAGCCACTAAAGTTAGCTTTATCCTCTAACTGGATGGATACTTGTTAAAATGACAACATAATGCCGGAAACCAATGAATACTCTCAAAAAAACCATACAGACATAATGTTATCTTACCTATCCAGTAGAAATAGTGCCGCCATGGCATCACTTTGCAGTTTCCGGTCCTTCAGTTGACGTCACCGCTCATATTCCACACCATGTTTACTCTCCTCTGCTCTTCTAAAGCCTTTTTCTCTGCAGTAGCCTTCCTTGTCTAAGACAGTTTTGCGTTTACAACCCGTTGTTGCCAGCTTTCCAAGTGTCTACCTATTTTAACTTTGTATGCTAGCTAATATAGCTATCCAAGCTCTGGCTCAGTTTGCTCGGTAGGAGCTCCAAACTTCTAAGGATGCGCAATTTGTGCCTGGAAAGGGGTTTGTGCGGGGGGGGGGGGGGACAAATGTCTTGTGCTCTAAATGATTGGATGTTGTTTCCTCAGTCCTGTCCGTCCCACAGGTGACTAAAACTTTTTATTTTTGTGTCAGAGCATTTAATTAATTGTTTGCAGTCAGGGTATGAAGGAGATTTTTAGCAATATAGTAAAAAGTGCTCCAGGAAAACATCTCAGAGCCCAGCTTTAACCCACTCTAACACTTTAACACATGATCTTTGTTTTTCTAACCCACTGCATCAGTCATTAGGGCTTCAGTAAACACAGATCTATCTGAATGTGTTCATCTATGACATATTAGTCGTCCTCTGGTTAAAATCCTGAAATAGATCAAACTTAAGCCAATGGAATGTCTTTACAGAGACTTTTATTTTTTCTGTATTTCCAAACGCAGTGAAGTTGTGTCCCCTTCAACAAGTGCAGTTTGTGCATATTTCTGGAACATTTCTATTATATTGATTGAATTTAGCTGGAATGACACAGGTTTACAGTGTCCATTTATACCTTAGTGGCGTCAGTCTAGTATTGACTGTTTTGGTCTGAGCTGTTGTTCAGACTGACTCCCAGTCTTCTAATGATACGTCTGCCTCCAAAATCCTCCGTCCATACATTCAATTTACAGCAGGAACTGTCTGCTGGATTTGACATTGATAAATTGTACACTTCTGAAATATTGGCTTTACTTAAATTATCTTTGGACATCATTCATTTATTGATTTAGTTTTAGTCATAACTTTATTTTTGTTTATTCTAAAGAATCTCCAGAGTTGAAGATATTTGAACAACTTTTTTGGGGAATAACATCATTAGTCCAATCGTAATATTTTCCTGAATTCTTTAAATGCCCATATCCTTAACGCTGTAATGACTCTTCCTTATCTAAAATGTTGGTTGCCAAGTGGGAATTATTGATGTATTTGCAACACAACCATATGAAAAATAAAGCTAAGCTAACATGGCTATGATGTAAACTATCAGCTGATCCAGCATGTGAACATTATAGGATGCATTATAGTCTGTGATGTATTGTTACTTCAGGTGGTGGTTTTGGCTGTGGGTGTATTCTGATGTGCCATAAAACTAATTTCTAGGTCAAAGCAAATACAGTTACTGGTTAAATTTTCTAGTCGGTTTTAACTGCAGTAAATTGTGATTTTCTGTTTCTGAAACTGCTTCAACCATTTACAGCAGTGCATCGCTTCACTTCATGCTCAATTGTGCGTTGAAATAAATCATTACTTCATTTACCTTTGTCTGTTTTGTACAGTACGATTAGGAATGACAAAATATGAAGTGTGAAGATGTGAAACACCTCAAGAGCCTTATTCTGTCAGGGGAGTCCATAAAGATCCAGTTTGGATTCAAGATTCAAGATGACTTTATTGTCATTGCACATATTTCCGAGCAACGAAATTAACTTCCAGTTACAACCGACCGAGATTACATTAGAGAACAAGACATACATGAGAATACAAATCTAGTTGTAGTGCTGAATCGCAGTGACCCACGCTCCGTTTTGTCAGAATTAAAAACCAAAATGAATACATCAAGAGTTGAGGAGATAAACAGACAAACATTACCTTGCAGTAACTCTATAGGATGACATTGGTAAAAAACAAAAACAAAAAAAAAACACCTCAACATGAATTATCAAAAATCATCATTACTGCTGCGTTCCATTAACCTTGGAAATCGGACTTGACGTCACACCCGAATTCAGATCATTCCACTTTCATTGTTGTTGTTCATAGTTGGATAAAAGATGGCTGCACCCACGAAAGTCATTCTCGCGCTGGCTTTGTCAGAATTCAAGGAACTTTTAAATAAATATGCAATGCAATATGTGTTTGGATAGCCTCCATTCAGACAAGAAAACGTGCATGCAACTGTGGCCGTTTTATTTACAAATCAAAACTGTTCTTCCCTAAACACTGGGTTAGTGTTTAGGGAATTAATAAATATTTGCAGGAATACAAGTTACATTTGTTGAATGACAGTGGAAGCGAATGCTGCTCACTTGTTTCTGGACATCAGCATTTTAAATTTTACTTCAGTTTGAGTATTTCATTTGCAATACCAGGCAACAAAGAGCTAACACATTAGCAGAGACACTTTAATAGTTCAAACTTGCCACATACAAAACACTTCTAATGCATTTCTAACTTTAGCTTTGCTTCTCCGTATATCCGGAACAGTGCTTGTGCGTATATTACTTGGGTAACGTATCAAATAAGTTTAAAGTGCAAGTAAACTGAATAGGTCAGGAGCTTCATGTAGGGTGCCGCCATGATGGGAATATCTTATACGTCACTGGTCGAGGTACTCTGGTTTGGTCAGAAATCCGAGGTCAATCTGACGTGGGGGGGGTTCCCATGACAAATTCCGAGTTCATCCAACTTCCGAGGACAACTGGAACGTAGCATTAAGCACGGGACCAAAAATACATGATGCAGTGGGAATTCATGTTACCTAATGCGCTAATATTAGCAAATTCCAGACACCTTTTTTTCCTTCTTCTTGGAATTGTTACTTCACTCATTGACTTCATTCACTTTCTCTGCTCTGTATCATCACACATGATAACTGATGTGTTTTGAGACTCAGGGACACTGCAGCAGATTAACTACAGATGTATGAACAGGTTTGGACACAGAAGTAGGAAGTGACGTCTTAGCAAAAGTAGTAGTTTCATACAGTTCAAGAAGAGCTAGAAGTAGCCAAATGTACAAATCTGACAGATATTATGTCATTTATATTTAATGTTTTGCAATTTGACAGACTCTGTGGCATTTTACAGGAGTGTAATGATAAGTCGACTGTTGTGTGGTTTCAAAAACATGGGTAAAGTGTAAACTCAATGCAGCACTATTCAGACTGGGTTAGTTTTACATAGGTACATAATAGGTAAATAATAATTGCATGAGATTCTAGTCCAGTCCGAATGTGCTACATCAGTAATCATTACCACACGATGTCAGGAAAGATTACAAAACCTTTTACCTTCTGTTAAAGGGACTGGAAAAATGACCCCAGGTAAGACTAATCCAGTGCGAAAAGACCAGTAGTTAATATTTGTGTAGATATTCTGTCATATCCTGTTTATAAGTGGTTTTTCGCAAATTTTCTCTTTTTTTTCTAAACTTGTCTTGTCCAGCATCCTGACAGCAGAATGGTAGTCTGGCTGCCGTTTGGTGCTTGATATTCTACTGTCTATTATGAGTTTTGTTGAACCACATTCCGATGCTGGACCCGACATGAAGAAACAGGGGCGAGGAGAAGAAAGGGGGAGAAAAAGGAAGGAGGGAATGAATGCTTTTCACAGGTTTTCAAGCATGGAGGCTCGTGAACAAGCACTCAGTTTTCCAGTAGGCAGTCGGACAAGTGTATGCGAAACCTTGTGTCACCCCAAGTCTTAGGTTTTGTTTCAGTAGTAACAATGCAAAGCATTTGTTGCAAATGTAGTCATTTAATAAAGGCGCTGTTCACATACCACAAATGTGTAAACAAGTCAATTTAATGACATTCTATAACATAAATATGGGAACAACTGGGTTTAACTGATTGGGTTTGGACATGAACATTGAAGTAACATGAATAATACAAACCCATTGTTTTTATCATAGAAAAGAGCAATAAGAATCATGTACAATGTTAATTTCAGGAAACATAGAAATTAGTTGTTTATTCAATCAGGATTGTTTAAGTTTACAGGGTTGGCTGAATTAAGGACGTTGTTGATTGTGCTGAGAGCAAGAATTGGATTTTTGCCGGAGATTATTTGTTTTAGTATCACAGGATGAAAAACAGAAGGAGGTTTAATTTTAAACAGCAAACGTTTCAGACTAATGTAAAGCAAATGTGTATTACTGTTGTGGGTGCCAGAATGCAGAATTCTTTGGCAATGGAAGAGAAGAACTGTACAAATATAGTTCAGTTTAGAGGTTATATAAGGAGAGAATAGAGAAGTTTTCTAAATGCAAATAATGAAATGATTTTACTTATGGATTTTGGATTTGTTTTATTTTCATTGACTATTGTGTAAACTGTTCACTGTAATAGATATAAGGGCAGGTATTATAAGTTTTCTTCATCCTGCTCCTTTCTGATGATTTGTCGGGTTTGGTTCGGTTTCAGGTTGGGTTCAGGTCTTGTTTGGATGCAATTGTGTCGGACACAGGTCAGGTTTGGGCAGAAATATGCGACCCAAGCCAGGCTCTATTTTGGACAGTCAAGCCTAATTGGAATATGTCATACACACATGACGACAAGAGGGGACGACGGTGTGTGAATGGATTTACCCCTCCCATATGGGGTAGTTTTACTGATATTTCTTATCCCGTGTGGTAAAGTGGCATTGCCCCACCCACCTACGTAAAACTAATCCAGTCCGATAAGAGGTCCAAGTCTAAGTACGTTATCGCCAAAATTTCAGATATGACACCCTTTCAAGAATTTAATGACATTCCAAAGTCACTGATTCATGTTAAAACATTTAGATTGTCTCTGCGACACAATAGAAAGCACTCCAAGGAACATTCAAAGGGTTTCATAAGTCTAATAAAAAAGTAAAATACAATGTTAATCGTCAAATGTGTGCATCAAATTTACTGCTCCTGTTTAATCTGTTTTTAATATTACATTTTTAGAGTTTTTTGACAGACAGACTTTATTGATCCCAACCAGGGAAATTCTTGAAATTTTGGATGACAAGTACGTTATTGGGCCTCAGAGCACAAATAAAACCAGCCTCAGTAAACATGTCCACACAAATGTCTGCAAAAACGTTCTGGTTCTGTGCACAGCTCCTGTTGAAGACTTTATTTACTCAGGCTCTGTGGGATACAAAGTACAGGAAAACTCAGTCATTTGAGTTTTATGGTTAAAAAAAGATAGATGTCAGCACTGCAAATGTAGCAGGAAATCCCACAAGGATAGAGAGTTAATACACGGTGCAAACAGGTGCCCCGGCCCTCACCTGTCCCCACTTCATTTACCTTGAGAAAGTTATTATTTCTTTTATGGACATTAATCAGGTGAGACAGGATGGGGCTGAGGAGACAGAATCATGGAGACAGAGACTGATCGAAAGACAGAGACAGTAGTTGAAGACAGAGCGCATGGGGGTATGGGCAGGTAGAGATAGCCCCAAACTGTCATCCTGACATACTACCCTATCTTTCTGTCAGTGCTAAGGATAAATCTGGGAGCCTTACGTGGCATCAGTCAATATGACAGGCAGCAACTAAGCACAGTTTGTAAGCACTGACAATGTTCTGCTCAGTGATCTTCAGTTTGACCGATACAAGTCACACATGATACTTTGTCTCCCTAGCAATGAACACTTCCTCAAGCACAATATGGAATAAAAACCCAAATGTTCACTGTATCTGCACATGCCTAATGCATATTAATCAGTATGTGTTTGCTGCTGCTGCTTGGGATTTCTCAATCAGTACAATAATAAAAGGCATTGTATTATTATTATTATTATTATTATTATTATTATTATTATTATTATTATTATTGGAACATTGTAAAGTAGAGTCAGTTCCCCAACATTACCAGTGAAAATCTGTGTGAAATCACTTTTATTCACCAGTGGAGGCTGGTGACAAGGGCAAGAGGAAAAGAAATTGATGGCCTTGTGTAGTCTCACAATTCAGCTCTTTTACTATGTTCAATAAAAACTCAGCGGTGATAAATAAATAAAAAATGGTGGCAGGATTTGTTAAAAATAACAACTCTGCATGGACACAAGCCTTATATTGTCCATAACATTAAAGGAATAAGTCACCTAAACATGAAATTAAGTCAGTCTTTGTCACCCCCAGAGTTAAAACAGTGAAGAAAAAAAAAAAAGTTAAAATCTGCCCAGGCATTGTTCTACTTTAGGAGCAGCTCTTTTAGCTTTAGCTTAGCGCAGTTGCTGTAAAACTATGGTGTCAGTTAGCATGTCCTCCAAAATAAAGTGACCGACACATCTACATTTTTTCTAAATATTTGTTGGGAGCCGTGTGTTCAGAATAAGTACAAATCATAATGCAAAATTGAACGAGGCTATTATCTGGGCAGATATTTACTTGGAACTATATTCAGTCTCATCACAGGCAAAGCACTGCTAGATAGGTGTAAAGTTCTCATGTAGCACCTTTTACTGTCTGTGGCAGCACCAGTGAATTTCCGGTCAAATCTGGAACTTTGCGTCTATCTAGCGGTGCTTTGCCTGTGATGGGGCCGAATATAGTTCCAAGTAAATATCTGCCCAGGTAATAGCCTCATTTCATTTTGGATTATGATTTGTACTTGTTCTGAACACACGGCTCCAAAGATATATTTAGAAAAAAATGTAGATGTCTCGGTCACTTTATTTTGGAGGACATGCTAACTGACACCATTGGTTTACAGCAACTGTGCTAAGCTAAAGCTAAAACCGCTGCTCCCAAAGCAGGACAATGCCTGGACGGATTTTAACTGATTTTTTTTTTTTTTGTTTTTTCACTGTTGTAACTCTGGGGATGACCGAGACTGACTGAATTTCATGTTTGGGTGTCTTATTCCTTTAAGTGTTACATTGGCAAACTGAAGTAGCTACCTACTGATTAAGAAAGGAAAATGTAAAGACAGTTGGAAATATTCTTTCCAGTATGCAGCTCAAATATAAATTTGTCTTCACACTTAACATAGCATGCAGGGGAAAGGAATACTGAGGTTCGTATTCACTGGTTAGTGCAGAAATCATCTGTTCCATCGTCTTACAGGCTTTGGCTTCTCTTGCTTTTGTGTTACTTTTGAGGCATTTTAATCAGATTTATCCCAGATGGATTTCCTCTAAAGAAAGAAAAACTACATAATAAATGTTGTCAAGATATGTATCAGCCTAGTGCATATAATTTCATATTAATATTTTCCTCCTCAAAAGTAGGCAAGGTCTATGTGGACCAAAGGTTAAAGGTCAACTTGCTTTATTATCCCAGTAGGGAAATTCAGTCTCTGACACGGTACCTAGCCAGCCAACAATAATTGAATTTTAATGACGTGACAGAATGTAAGTAACTTTAGAAAAGAAGATAAGATGCCGCTGACTGGCAGCCAAATTAAATATGGCACTACACTGAAAATCCATCAAACTTACATTATTAAATCCATCCATTATCCTCTATTAAATTGGGGGTGATAAGCAGACATCCCATTCTGCAGTAACCTTCTTCTCCAGCTCCTCCAGCGGTACTGTTGAGGGGGTTTGGGGCCAACTGGGAGTCATAATCCCTCCAGGGGTTTTCCTAAGTCCGCTGATGTCATCACTGAGGCCAGGAGATATACTGATCTAACATCTATATCACCTCAGCTGGCTCTTCTGGATGTGGAGGAGCACTGGTTCAACTCTGGGTGACTGAACTCCTCACCTTATTTCTAACGACTCCTACATACTGTGAAACTTCAGCAACAACAGGGATCTTGTAAAACTGGGTACGGTGTGTACACAGACCATATAATGAGAAACTATTATGTAAGGGCCAATGTACATATCATTTACCTTTGTCAAAATAGTTGCGAACCATGAAGCTAGACTAATTCAGATTCAGATTTACTTTATTGTCATTGCACAGATTTCAGAGCAACAAAATTACCTTCCAATTACAACCGACCAAGATTACATTAAACACAGACATACATGGGAATACAGCTACAGTTGTAATTGATGAATCGCAATAGTGGCTGTGCTCCGTGTTCGCAGAGTGAAAAAAACAAAAATGGAAACATTAGGGTTTGAGGAGAGAAAAAAAGATAAATTCCAATGATTGCACTTTTAGAAAACAATAATTATATGCTCCAAAGTTGAGGGGGAAAAAAAGAAGTATTGCCCATTCATGACTCGAGAGAAGATGTCAGTTTGGTGTGGCAATTTTGCAGAAACTGTTATGGCCTGTATTTTTCGCTCCAGAAACAGGCATGTCTTTTTTATTTCATATTGGTTGTTCAGTAGATAGGGAGGCATGGTGCAGTGGTTAGCACCGTCACCTCACACCAGGAAGGTCATAGGTTCAATTCCTGTGCTTGTGTGGGTTGTCCATCCAAAGACATGCACTAATTAGTTAATGTGAGATTGGTTGTTCTTCTCTGTATTTGTCAGCTCTGCGATGAACTGCCGACACGTCCTTCACCCATAGGTAGCTGGATAGACTCCAGCACCGTAATAAAGCAGTTCAGAAGATGGATGTTTGTTAAGGAGGAGCTGTGGAATGGTCACTCTAAATTTCAGATGTTGCTGGAATTGTGTCCCAGGCTGACCTTGATGTAACACTGGGTCAGTGACCATATGTGAGCCTTCTATGTGTGATGTAGGTCCTTTGTTTCTAATCCACAGCCAAAGGCATTCACCTTATTCTGCCCCGCCCCTTTTAACAACTTTTTTTTCCCGCTCTGTGTTGGAACTTCCAGCTCAACCAGGGTTAACACTATTTTAAAGCACTTACTCCTAAACTACATCATTGTAAAAGCTTTTAAACTGTGTGTGAACAAGTAGTCAGTAACAGAATGTTAGTTGCTCGCAGCTAATGTAGCTAGCATCTACTTCAGCAAACTGGACAAAGTAAAGTTTAGGTGAATTTACCTAATCACTTCCCAAGCTGTCAACATGGACGTTGCTCCAGAGCTTCATAGCCAAGACATTTCTCGTCATATGGGTGTTGGATTGTAGGTTTCCCATCCACGAAGTGAAACGAACAGGCATATGGCTTTTTTCTGTTTTTTTTTTTTTTGTTTTTTTAAGTTAAGCGCCCTCAGCCAGACGCCGGTCTTCTTCACTGTGAGGAGGTGGATAAAGATTAAAGGCCGGCCCACAACATTCACCCCTTCTCTTCCTGTCAGTAAAACACTTTTGTTGAAGAGACAAACATTTCTTCTTCCAATTATTGTGGCAACCACGGACTGCAAAAATAATACTGGTCATTTTTACCTCACTTCTTTTGACCCTTGATATATATGCTTGCAAATGTCTCTGCTGCACCACCAGAAGTTCTAGCACAAAATAAACAAGATGGTGCCTCCCCAGTAACCATGGATAATAGGGTGAATAGATACATGTTGACATTTTACAGCTATTACCATGGCTTATGTCTGTGAGTTCATTCTTTAATTGTCACTACTCACGGCTCATAACCATAGCTGAGGGTAGGAGACCACGCAGTCAAATTAAAGTTACATTTTTTCAGACTATAAAATATAGTTCAATGAAACAATTAGGCAGGTTAAGTCAACAACAATAAAAATAAACCCTAACTCAAAAGATTATTTCCAGAAAAAATGTGGATCCACTGCAGTGTCATTTCACTCCAGTGTGGATGGGGAATGTCAGCAGAAATTCTGTGCCCATGTCTTGGTGGAGAAAACCTTGTAGCTAATATTTAACCAAAGCCACCATTTTTAGATATTTTCATACATGAATATAACAAAATTTATCTTGTATGCACCGTATCTGCTTAATGAAAGTGTATTTTTCATCTCTCAGGGACTCTGAGTGATGTTTAATACGATAAACTGACTGTGATGTGGGTGCTGTTCAGCTGTTGATTACAATAAGTGTGAAGAGGACTGAAGCGTACCTCTTGAGGCTTTAATTTTGCCTAATGCAGGAGTAGGTGTTTGCTCACCTGCGACAGACAATTTCACAACACATTAGTGGTAACCTCTGTTTTATGCTCTAGATCCAGGCCCAGGACACATCACTCTGTAAGAACTGATGTGCACGGACATACTGCACACGTGCACACACTCAAGGTTAGCGCAAGTCAGTGAGAAAGATCGAAACAAAAAAAGAGATTAAAGCATGTGAAAGCTGCAGTCATATGCGGAAGAACAGTGTGCATATGAGAGATAAGGATACCCAAAAAAAAGGCAAGATAAGGTCAGTTTCTGTGCGTGTGTGATGTTAAAAGGGACATGGAGTTGTTGTATTTTGAGGATGCACGTGCACAGATTTACACTGATACAAACACAGGCTTTGCACAATAACACTATCAGTCAGAGCCAACATCCATAACCAGAGATTTACCAGCGGATTTCTAAAGGGCGAGCAGTTGTGTGTGTCTGTGTGTGTGTGTAGAGCTGAGTGGGATTTGGTTTAATCCAAACATGAAACACAAGATCCACACACACACACACATTTCACTCAGTGACTCTCACTCTCTCTCCCTCTGTAAATTTGCCTCAGCGTCTTTTAGCGTTGCGTAACAGCTTGATTATATAATCCCAAACATATATGCATGTCCACGAGGCTGGGCGCTAGAGGGCATGAAGCATGCAAGAGCATCAAATTGGTGAGGGACTTGAAGTAGAGGCGGAGGAGGAGAAAAGGAAAGGAGAGAAGAACCCTGTGGCACTCTGAGTACACTTTGTCTGGATTAGAGCTCCATCACATCACATCACATGTTCACTCACATTCACGCTGATGTGAGCTCCTCTCCAGGTGATCTGAAAGCGCATTTTACAGTTTTAATTTATTTAAACTGTAGTCAACAAAGTGATGAGTAAAGCATGATGAAATAAATGTGTCTTCTCAAACTTTGAAAAAAAATGCCTTAAAGCTGCAGGAGCCAAAATTTGAAATGTACTTTTTCCCTCTGCAGCTCTCCCCTGTCAGTCCAAAACAAAAAAATGAATATAAATTAGCTACGTCTACATGGAGACTTTTTTTGTCTTTCCGATTGGAATCTTTCCAAATGAAAATTTCTAGGCTGCTGTTTACATGGAATGTAAGATTCCGATCTGGTGTGTACATGCACCACTATATTTAATCAGAATGGTCCGATATGACATGTGCAGAATGTAATTATTAGACCCTGCTACACAACCAATGTTTAGCGACAGTATAATCATTTCAGTTTTTGCAACAGTTACAACACTTTTATGAAAGCAGCAACAGAAAACACATGCGCTTCTGTGAAAAATGATAAAGAGGAGAAGGCGTAGAAAATGTCGGATTAATAATGTGAGTGTTTTGCGTTGTTTGTCTGTACTGCCCATGCCACCTACGAGCTCCCGAAAGCTGTGGATGAAAGTCCGCAGCAAAGATTGATCTCAGCGGGTTCTTCTCCAGGAGTTTTCCGACACTGACCGGAAGCAGAACTTCAGAATGACGTGCTTCCTTCACCAAGCTCTCGTTGTGCGTTCATGTCACATCAGCACATGCGCTGAAAGAACGCACCCTGACGACTTTCCATTTGACTGTGTACATGATACCTCATTCGGTTTGGGTGAAGGAATATTCCACCCCTGTCCCTGTCTCCATATTCTTTCAGATTGGCACTTTTCATTCAGAATGAGGTGTTTATATGGGCTATTTTCTTTCTGAATGTGCCCCCAAATTGATCGCAATCAGAATGTTTGGCTCCATGTAAACCTGGCGATTGTTTCATGTTGTCATGGAAAACTAAGCCACTTTTATGTGATATACAGGGTGCGTGTCTGTCTGTCTTTCTGTCTTTCTTTCGCACTCTAGCAGCAAGACTATTGATTGAATTCATACCAGATTGGTTTTTACAGATCGCCAGTGACCCACTATAGAGCTGATTACATTTTGTGAAAAGTAGGTCAAAGTTCAAATTTTTTATGAATGAATTTTTTCCCCCATTTACCTATAATGAGCGGAAATTCAAATGTCTGTAGCAGCAAAACCCATGGTTGATTTTATACCAAATTAGGTGTTTAAATTGCCATTGATGCTGAAGAGATGTGATAATATTTGGGGAAAACGAGGTCAAACTTCAGATTTTTAATGATTTTTTTTTTTTTATTCCCCCCTTTTACATATAATGGGCACATTTTTGAATGTCTATAGCAGCAAAACTCTCAGTTGAATTCATACCAAATGGGGTTTATAGATTGCCAGTGACCCATAATAAATGTGGTTACATTTTGGGAAAAGTAGGTCAAAGTTAAACATTTTTATGAATTCTTTTCTTTTTTTTTCACCTATTTCCTCATACTGGGGGAAGACTTCTAATGTCTATACAAACATCAGTTTGTTTCAATTTATTTCAAACTTGACACATACATAGAGAATTAACAAGCAAATGGATTTTACTGAAACTGAATATTTGTCTCAGATCTACTTCAAACACTGTCTACACAATGTAATACATCAACTTTACAGGTTCTATCAAGTGGAAAATTCAGAAATATGTTGTATAAATGTACATAAACCTATATATA
>JAQQZY010000003.1:20141314-20157443 GCA_030068375.1 Ostorhinchus rueppellii | reverse complement strand
ATTTAGCACATTTAATCTCTGAAGCAGATCATTTCTTAAAAAAACCCAAAAAAAATGTACCAATCAGATAACTGTAATAATCAGATCTAACACATTTACATGTGCTTAACCCGTTGCGACCCAGTGTGACTTTTGTGGCAGCTCCCAAATGAATTTTTCTCTCTATTTAACCTTTCCCCATGTGATTTATCACCACCTATTATCATATTAGCCCCTGAATTTGGCATTTTGTCCAGTCAAAATGATCTATTTTCCTCTGTTTAATTCACTCATAAAAGCTCAGAGCAAAGTCAAAGGTTCTTATGTCAAAACGGAAACGACAAACTGTATTATACACGAATTATTTACATGGATTGATAGGATTAATGGATCAACAGTTTAGCTCAGTGGATACTTGTGGTTGACGGTTGATGTTTGGGTATTGGGTTAAGAAATGTGATAGTCTAATAACACTAGATTACATACTCTAGTTCAGATTTCTTTTGAAGTGTGTGCATACATAGTGACGGTAGACTTAAACTTCCTGTTGTCTTCCAGTTGACTATATAACTTCCGTTCTCTTCTATTTTAATTGCATAGATGTAAAAGAATGAAATACATCAAAATAACCTGTATACATGCAGGATGACATTGGAGTATTGGGGAGAAATCCAGGTGTAATCTGATTTCTCATAACCAGATCACTGCTGTTTGATAAAGCAGATCAGATTATCCTGTTTACATGGTTTACATTACATAGTCTGACAACTGCAGAAATCGGATATTAGTCGTAGCATGTAATAGGAAGTCTGAGTCGACTGTCACTACATACGCACATGCTCCGAAAGAAATTCAATAATTGACTGAAACGTATAAACCAGGCTTTTTCGATTATCGCATTTTTGTTGACAGATCTAATTATTACCATTAACTGATTACTCCGTTGTTGGATGTTTTTGGTCTTGAAAATGGTCTCACTGATTAGTGCAGTAGTCCACTCATAGGAAAGTTTGACAAATGTTTGTTTATGTGGAATGTGTTTTGTGTTGTTAGCAGGTATTGTGTTAATATGAACAAACTCCACTGCATCGGTATCCACGATAACAGCACATATATGGGTGCTCTTTTTCTGATAAACACATCTTTATATTAAATTTACATTATTCTTAATACAAAAATCTGCGCGGAACACCGTAAAAAGGACACGAAAATTACACGCTACTATTTTTGTATGTCTTTATTCTCCCACAGGTATATTTTGGGAATTGAACTAATTACGCAAGGCAGAGTGTTTCACAAAAATGACTGCTGTTGTAAAATCATTCACAATTGATATGCATTTAAATGGGCAGGTTCTGCATTTAACACCAGTGGACACAATGGGTTGCAAACAAAACCTGGAATGAGACTGCCGATACATGAAAAACCTGCATGTCTGGATTTTAGAATGTGTTTTTCATTGTGGGGCTGCAATTTCAACCAATTCTGTTGAATGGTTCATGTCAGACCATTTCCAGCCATGTTTTCCAGATCATGCATTAATTTTGGCATGGCTCAGAGCAAGAGTCAAACTTTTTGCATTTATCTGAGGTCATCATTAAGTCCATCCTGGGGGGAAATATGTCTAAATTTATCTTTTATTATTGGGTCTAAAAAGCTGGCAAATAAACACAGTTGCCCCCACATGTAATTTTAATGTGGAGGATTCAGTGCAGCTTTTCAGTGCAACACTTATGTGCATTGATGCTTGGCCCGCTACACTATTTCTAGTGAGTCCACATCCAAAAACCAGCTCCAAGCACAACACAGATTTCACTTCATGCAACTTCTCATGCACATTCATACCAGAGGCAGTTTCTCTCAGACTGCAAGGGAAGCTCAGCTTCCTCTAAAATGTCAAAAATTAAATGGTCAAATATCTACGTTTGTGTTAACATTTTGACTACAAAAGCGTCAGAATCAGTTACTTATCACAAATCCAATGAGTCCGTGTTAACTTCTCATACATTCCTATAGCGCCGTTTTCATTATCAGTGCATTTGCCCATAGAACTTCTTCTTCTGTGGTTTAATGGTGGGTGGAGCTCAGCAGCTTAGGCATTTGCGCCCTCTAGTGTCTCTACTGTGACATGAACCAGAGTCTTTGTCCATAGAAGCTGTGCGTCCATGCACTTCAATGGGACAGTTTGTTTCATTGCCTCTAAACCTGACAGTCATTGGATAAATGCAATGCAATGATTTTGTCCCCCAGACGCCCGTGGTCTCTGGGGGTGAATAGAGCTGTGGGCGGGCTTCGGCTGGCCTGGACACTGGGCTTCTGTGTGATGATTGGAGGATCAGTGGAAAGGCTGAATCCCTTTTTGATTGACAGGTATCTTCAGACCTACACCATCACTTGACTGTTCAGCCCATCAGTCCCATTGCTGATTTTGCAGCAAAGTCAGAACTAAGACAAACTACGATCCATTTGTTGACATTTTCTTGGCAAAATAACTTGTTCATTTCTTACACTGTAAATAAAACACACTCATGTATTTCCTTGTCTCAGTTTAACATAATTTCAATAATTCCTTGTTCAAGTTTAATATCCTTTTGTTACATACTTCAATCAGTCATACTGTTGGCTAGGTCGGAGTGAACTAGCTAGCTAGTGTCACAGGGTCACAGACCATTTTCTCAAAAAGTAATGGAGGCAGAATTTACATATAAATAAATTGACTTATTTTATGATGTCAGCTGACTATGAGCTTCCTCTCTTTGAAAAACCAGCAGCCGCCACTGATTCATACTGAACCTTTAAGTCTTCCTGATTGACATTTCAACCTGGTATGCTAACAGTCACGATCAGGATCTTAGCATCTAATTTTATGTTTTCAGCTGACATTATGTGGCAAAAGATTTCTGATGCTTCCAGCTTTAAAAACAGAGAACAATTGTACTAAAAAAAAAAAAATAAAAAAAAAAATAGGGTATTGAGAAAGAACTAAACGGAAAGACTTAAACTGAGATGACACTTTGAGAACATTTCAGAATCTGAGTTTTGGGAGGCTGTGAGTGCTTTTCCGAAAGCTCTCCCAGGGAGACAGATAATCAGAGGAGGAAGTAAGAATAAAGTCGGAGTCTGGAGTGGATGGAAAATTCAACAGAAAGTCAGAGACAGGATGAAGGGTCAGGAAGAGGAGAGGACGAGGGAGAAAGAAGCTGTGAAGTTATAGAATCCCTGCGCTGAGATGATGTTATTAACAGCATTAGTAAATTGCTAGTAAATGTTGCAGCTCAGAGGCAAAGGGCGTCACTCACAGCAAAAGAAAACAGCACATACGGACACACAAAAGAAGGCTTAGCTGAAAAGTAGACACTTATTCACACGCAGCTTTAACTCCAACACACACAGACAGGCCTATGACTCACTAACAACTTTTGCCCTATCTCCAAACCTTTCTCTATCTGTCCAATTCAATTTATTCATCCCTGCCCTCCATCCCCCTCCATCCACTCATCTCTCTTCATCCTCCCAAGGCTTTTATCGTTTTCAAAAAATTGAGCGTTTTTCTCTAGTTGTTCATCCTTGACTGATTCCACAAAAAAAGCCATCCTCTTTCCTTCGGCTTCACCTTCAGTCTGAAATACCTAACACACTTCTATTGAAATCCTTTTTTTTATTATTATTATTTTACTTCTCTGATTTTGATTATCCTTTCAGTCCCTTCCCGTTGCAGCTTGTGCAATCAACTATTCTGCTTTTCTCGTTTTATCTGTCTCATGCAAGATAACTTGGAAATCAAGCTTATTTAAATTCCCACGAACAAAGAAAAAAAGATTGAGTCCAAAAGTAAACACTTTTATAGGTTAAATTATCAGTATTTACATTTTACAAAAACAGACTCTTCCCGTCCCAGCTGCCGTGACTTATCCCCCTCTGTGTCTACGAGCACCACCGTCTCTGACATATATCCACAGCTGAGAGAATTGACATGACAGTCACTTCCCCTCGATGGTGATACGACTGCTGCGAGGTCACAGAGCAAATGAAAAAAGACAGAACAGAGGAACGACAAAGGGTGAAGAAAAGAGAAAAAAAAAGTTGTGCGAAGAAAACAAAGAGCAGAGAAAAGCAGGATGTTGTCTGTGGTACCTCTGTCCTCTGTTCTGAGAAAGGTTGAGGGGGCTGGTTGTCATGACG
The DNA here is from genome assembly GCA_030068375.1 of Ostorhinchus rueppellii. Taxonomy (NCBI): domain Eukaryota; kingdom Metazoa; phylum Chordata; class Actinopteri; order Kurtiformes; family Apogonidae; genus Ostorhinchus; species Ostorhinchus rueppellii. The sequence goes on along the minus strand of JAQQZY010000003.1, from coordinate 20,153,282 downwards.
CCTGTTGTCATGGCAGCTGGACTGGGTAATAAACAGATGCCTGTCCATCCAGGGCAGTGAAGCTGCTGTAGCAACCGCAGACAAGATGCAGCAAATATTCTATTATCATGGGAAGTTTTGTGTTTTCATGCTGTTGTTCGGTTAAGTTTAGTTTGAGACTGCGCTGCAAAATTCAGCACAAACATGGAAACAGTGGAAGACTGTGGGTTTAAAGTAGCAACTTCAGAATATTAACAAGAATATGTCAGCAATAGGTTTTTTTCTAAACAAATACGCAATATTTAATTACAATAGCACCTTTCCCTGGGTTGGACATTGGGCTGCTCTATGGAAAAAGTCAATATCACAATTATTTTGGTCAATATTGAAATCACTATTATTCAAATGATTAATTTTGAGCTTCACAATGCATTTATCCTGCATTTCTCTCTCTCTCTCTCTCTCTCTCTCTCTCTCTCTCAAAAATCACTATTATTGATTACTTCCGCCAACGAGGTTATGTTTTACTGTGCATTTTGTTTATTTGTTTGTTACCATCCGACTTTTTGTTAGCAATGTTTGTTAGCAACATAACTCAAAAAGTTATGCACGGATTTTGATGACATTTTCAGGGTATGTCCACTCTGGGTCAAGGAAGAGATGATTACATTTTGGAGGTGTTTTGAATCACCGTCTGGATCCAAGAACTATTTAAAGGATTCTTTATCATTGTGAGATAGGGCATGGTGGCACAGAGTTGCATGAGGTCATTCACCGCCATCTGGTGGAGGAAAGTACTAACACTACCTTAAAAAAAGTACTAACACTACCTTTAAAAAAAAAAAACAAACCAAACACTAACTTAAAAACAAAAACAAAAAAAAGACAAATACTACCTTAAAAAAAAATACAAACACTATCTTGGCGGAGGTCTGTGCTCTCCGAGTGCTTTTCGAGTTTTTTATGCAAAACATTCAAATTGAAAATAAATGTTGGCTACAGATATGTAATTTACAGCTGTTTTGCAATGGAATGGAATGTATTGCGCGTGCGCATCTCAGAAATTGTGTAAAGAAAAACGCAAAATAAAATCGTTTCACCTGGATTATATGAGTTTTGAGATCATTTGACAAGAAAATCAAAATCATGATCAAAATCCGATTAATTGCACAGCCCTAGTTGGACATGAACATGTAGTCTTTGAAGCCCATGTGGTGGAAGCAGCAGAATAAATAACGTACAGAACTGAGAGACTTTGACCAGGTCCATATTGGAACGGTGGTGACTGGGTCAGAACATCTCCACAAATGCAGGTGTTGTTGGGTGTTCCTGGTCTGCAGTGGTTATTACCGACCAAAAACAGACTAAAAATGGACATCCCAATAACAGACCAATTGATCATCTGTGGGAGGTGTTAGATAAATAAATCTGATCCATGGAGATCCGCCTCAGTCTGTACTTGTAGGAATCTGCTGCTAATTTTAGAAAAGTTTAGAAATTAAAGGTGAACACAAAGTTTTCTCTAAAAAAAAGGGAAGCCACTTGGGGTTCTTCAGGCACATTCACACCGAGTCAAAGATTTAGATAAAAATATTCAAATAAAACTGCTCTTTGATAAAGTTTTATTTTTCAAATCGTATCACCTCTCTGCGAGTAGTTTTGGCTGTGATCTAAACTGTCTCGAGTTAGTATTAAAAATAAATCAATTACATCACAAGAATTTGAAGTACTTAAACTCAAATTCAAGCACTTTTCAGACACAGCAGTGAAATTCAAGGTATCGAACACTTGATTGAACAAGATCTGGAGATGCTCTGACCCATTGATTTTTCCATCACAGTTCCTCCCTTGTCAAAGTTCCTCAGATCTATACTCTTGCCCTTTCTGCTGTTTCCAACACAGTTTCAAGGTTACATGTTCACTTGCTGCCTAATGTATCCCACCCACTGACAGGTCCCATTGTAACGAAATCATCTAAATAAATACCACTTTGCATCATCACCAACACTGATGGATGATCTCATGAGTGAGTCATACGATTATGTTTACAGCTCATATCACTTCAAAGAACTTGGGAGAAAACACAAGTATGCATTTTACAAAAAGAAAACAAAGGAAGGGCACAACAAACACCATGTTAACTGTAGAATAATCTCCCATTCCATCTGATTTCCAATGCACTGTGTGTTTAGTAGCTACAAGGACAAAATCTATGAAAAAGCTTTTGCTCCTGATGGTAATTTAATGGACATGAATAGCTTATAGTGGATTTGCCTTTTGTAACAGTTCACCTCTCTGAAGGTTTTGGCATCAGGAGCGACCGTTGCTGTGGTGATTACCTTGGCATAGTCTAAGTTTTGTGGTAATATGCAGTATTTGCATATGTTAGCATGGTTCAGATCTGCTGGAAGATGTATTTCCAGTTAGAATTCATTCCAGATATTTATATTTATGTAGATATTTACCTCTGCCAAGGAGGTTATGTTTTTGCCAGGGTTTATTTGTTTATTAACAACATAACTCAAAAAGTTGATGACAGATAAAATTTTCAGGATATGTCCGCTCTGGGTCAAAGAAGAGATGATTACATTTTGGAGGTGATCCAGATCACCGTCTGGATACAGGAATTTTAAAAAAAATTATTCTTTATCATTGTGAGATAGGGTATGGTGGCAGAGTTGCATATGAGGTCATTCAGTGCCATCTAGTGGAGGAAAGTACAAACACTACCTTAAAAAAAAAAAAAAAAGTACAAACACTACCTTGGCAGAGGTCTGCGCTCTCCGAGTGCATTTCTAGTTAGATATTATGTTTGTGCAAATCAATAGAAGCCTTAGACTGGTGTAGTTCATGGTATTCACAGACTTTTGGGCCCAGGGTTGGAAAAAATGCAGAAAGGCAAATTGAGCTGTAAACATGTTTAGAACCGTAGTCCACTATAGTGACTGAACTATGTGATAAAATCTGCCTTGCTTTGCATCATATATTCATTATGGTATACTTTGGGGCTTTAACTGACACTGGACCATTTTTTAAATTTAACAACCAGATTCCTTTTGTCAACACTACCAAGCTAACAGTAGTACAACAGTGTCTACCTATGTGCTGGGATTGCCATGGTGATGTTTGTTACTTCCAATTTGTGTGAACATTTACACACTAAAGTGTAGTCCTTTATAAATTAGCAGAAAAATGGTATGTTAGTCTCCTAACTGGGCTTTACCAGTTGTTTAAACAGACTCCTTTAAAATGTTTTCATGTATGAGATGTCCCGTTCCTATTTTGTCACAGTGTCATTTACCTTAAAACCTTATTATTTCTTCAGAGAAACTTAACTTGTTCCAAAAATGTGACCACTGACACAGTTAGCCGTTCTCACTTTTCATTTAATCAACTGTATATTTCTGCTTCAGCACAGGTGTAGAAAATGAAGTGGCAGTTAATATAAACTTTTCTAAACATGCTCAACTGAAACAAGATTCAAGCCACCTGAACAGTGGAATGAATTTGTCAAAACATTTTAAAAAAAGTTCTATAAAATAATATAAGCCTTTCAACTAAAATGCAGACTCCCTGACTGGATCCAACAAATGAAAAACATCCTTAAAATCCCTCAGAGTCCTTCTCTAGGAGGGAATCCTCCCGCAGTGGCAGTGTTAAACTAAACTGAAGATGCAAACCATCCTCTTCTGCCACACAGTGATCTTGGATCTGGTCTTACAGCTGACAGACCTTCAGTCAACCTCCTCCTGCCGTCTCCACATCCTCAGCTCATCTCATGTTTGCCGTTGTCGGTCTTTGGCTCTGACAACGTGTTTTCATCACCATTCTCCAAGTCCAGCTCTGCCTCATTATCTGCCGCTCCTTCCTCCTCAGCATGCTTTTCCTTCTCTTCCTCCTCCCCCTCCTTTGCTCCATCTCTGGCTTTCGGCCCCAGGCCCTGTTTGTCTCTGAACACCTCAACTCCTAACATTCGGAGGTAATGAAACCTCTCGTTACGAGGCACGAAGGCGCGGATGGACGTCTTTCCCCTCCAGCCACACAGCTGGATGGGACACTGAGGCTCCGCTGGGTTACTGACAAACACAGGGTGACAGTGGGCGTCACAAATTAACTCACACCAGCCATGGCTAAAACAAACTGATGGAATACAGTCCAAGTCCAAAATGTACTCCAAATATGTAAAAACTTACTTGGGGTTTGGAATGTACTTCAGTACGATGCTACCCATTCCTGTAAAAATAAAATCCGCAATTAACAATAAAGCCGTCACAATTATGCTGTAATTATCTTATCAGCATTATTTAATGTAAAAATTATTGCACATATTTATAATAATCCTGCTCCCTCAACTGTCTAACTGCAACAAAAATGTCATTTCATCATTTTCTATTGAGATTTGACTGGCTCCATTACTGACATCATCTTGTTTATACCATTTCTCCTGTTGGTGCCTGTGATTAGCAGTTATATCAGATGTTTCAAATGATTACAGTTTGTGCCATTTTCATTCATAAACATAAATCGACCTTGTTCTTTATTATTAAGTGTAATCAATTCAATACAAAAATAAACACTTTCATTCAAGCACTGCAATTTTAACAGATACTCAAGAAATATTTGCAAAACCCATATCACATGCATGAAAGCTATAATGCAGTATTATATATATTTAATCCATAAAGACCTAGAGCTACTTTAGTTGCAGTTCCGGGATGAATTTTTCACTCTAGTTAACCTCCCCTAAGCGATTTACCAGCAGTTATTATCATATCCTTTGCGTTTAGCAGTTTTATGTGAAAATCATGTATTTTCTGCATTCAATTTAGTGACTATGTAGACATTCATGAAAGCTCAGAGTAAATTCAAAGGTTATTATATGAAAACATTGGTGACTGTTTTCAGCAAAAATGTATTATTAACTGAGCATAAACACAAGCATCTCAGGCATACATTTGCCAAACTCCATGGGTTTTACTAGTTAATCAGTGTCACAGAAGAGGACAATGTTTCCATGTTCACAACAGAGCCTCTGAATGTCCAAACGGGTCATATCTGATGACCATGAAAACTGTATTTTACACCAATTTTTTTACATGCATTGATAGGAGTAGTGGATCAACAGTTACTACACAATGCAGGTCAGTACTTGCTTTTGGTTGCCATTGAGTATTTGGGTCTTTGAGGGTTAATAAACGCTTCCCCTGTTTTCTCTGCTGTAACTGTGCAGCTCCTATGTAGAAGTCATAATGTCAGTGCCTTGCTCAAGGGCAGCTGAGCAGAAGTTCTTGGTGAAGAGCTTTACTCATTCGCTATCCCCTTTCATTTTCTGCCAAACAGACACACAAACCTTCCAGTCGTAACTCCACTGACATTACTCTGTTGTTTTTTTAGAGATCAGTCTGAAGAGGAAATGTGTAAAAATGTTATTATACGGGCAGTTGGTGTTTCTCGCAGTTTTGTATTGAAACTAAAAAATAAAGGTTGAGCGGTGGAGTTCGTACCCATGTTCTTGGCCTGAGTGTGAGCGTCATCCTCCAGTTTACTGAGGAAAGGGTTCTCCTGTGTCAGCAGCACTTTGATGTCTTCCACGCTCACTGTGATCATCCTGGAGCGAATGTACGGCTGAAGAGTGTAGATACCCTGGCAGACACACAAGACGCTCTTTCAGTGAGTGTGGCTGACAGCCTGCCAGCTACAGAAAGGCCAATTTAATACAGAAGTGACTCTCTGCAGCCACAAAGTGAATATTAAATGAATTAATTATCAGTTCATCTGAGTGTGAAGTTCGCCGTCTGCGCTGGCGTTTTATTCAGCTGGGTTCATCTCACCTAGTGACGACGGTAAGAAGCACTCGCTGTACGTACATATACACAGAGAAAAGACTTATATGATGACACTTTATAGAAAAAAAAACAGTATGAAGGCTGAGTAGAACAGACAAATATTAGCTCTGCATTTCACTTTACATCATTAAATTCATTTGCATACAAAAAGAGGATTACGGGAGTTGTGTGAAACTGTGAAGGAAAGGTGTGAAGATTCAGAGATAGTGTTACTTCACTATTGTACAGCTTGTGCCTGCTTTAAACCATTAAGACCATCTTTACCAAACGTATGGTTCTGACCTGTTTTTACTGAAGCAAGTATGTACCGGATGAAAGGTGCTACATTAATAAAGCTGAGCCGAATTACTGGGTCACTGTTCTATAAGTGCACAAATGTAGTTTTTTCTGCACTGGTCCGTTCAGCTCTCCTCTCATGATACACTAGTAGTGTGGAAAAGTCCTCAGCCGACATTACGTTTGTTGGTTTAGTAAAATTCTAATGACTGTACATATGTATTTCTCTGTTTCTGTATTAAGATCCAGTCTGTATATGTGTGAAGTATGTACAGCAGTAAAAAATAAGCTTAAGGAAGAAAAAAAAAAACAGCTTCTATAAACCATAGTGGTAGTATTTAGTGTAACCTCCCTTTGTACTTTTGTTCAGATAATATGAGAGTTATTGCATTTATTTTTTGATGTTTTATATCTGGTTTCATTCAACACGTGTCAGATGTTTCTAAATGTTTGCTCTGTTTCTTGTCATGGGGTCCAGAGTTTCATTAAACAGTGACTTTAACCTTTAAAACCCATTTAATACAGTTTTTTTGAGTGTCTTTCAATGCTATATACTTATTTCCTCTATTTTTTGTTGTATCCAAAGAAAAGATGATAAAAAATAATTATGTATGCTCATTTCAACACTGAAAAAACAGCAAAGTTAAAGGTGGCCTAAGACTTTTGCACAATATTCTAGAACTGAAAGTATGGTGATGTTTTGTCGAGGACGCTGAACCCAAAAATGAGACATTCATTAATTAATCATTGTACCAGATCATTTAAATATAAGTCAGCTTTAGCTACTTCTGTCCTGCCAGCTACATTCAGATGTGACTCATAAGTTCAAATCTATACTCAAATGGTCATGAGAAATCTTCAAAAAGGTTACATTTATCATTTCCCTCCTTAAATGACCAAATATACTCAAACACATCACCGCTTGTCAAATGTGGGATGTATTAAATGACGCAAGCATCGAGTGCAAATTGGCACAAATTATTTTTAACTGCTGTTATGACAGATTTTCTCTCCTGCTCAGACACACATTCATTTAGCCTGTTAGTAATTTCTCAGTCGTTTTCCAATTTTCTGCCATTATTTCACAGCATTTAGTATCAGTGTTGGCATCATCTTCAGTAAACTTTCTTGTACATTTTCAGCTTCAATGAAAAAAATAAAACTGTTGACTTTAGATTATTTTCTTATACTAATTGCAGTAATATAATATATAATAGAAAGCACGTTCTTGCAGATAATATAGAAGTTAGTACGGACAGAATATACCTTTATTGTTTTAATAAATGGATAATTAATAGACACCCTACATGGTTTACAACAGAAATCTCGACCCACCTCATATTATTCATATTTCTTCATAGAGTCTAAGGAGCGAAGACTGTAATCATACCTGCTGTCCAAGTCAACATGAACTATTAAAAGCTGGTTCTTAATTACAGCTTTGGTGAAATAAACTTCTGGTGCCTGTCATAGAATGTACAATGTCCACTTTTATAATTTAATTCAATTCATTCAACAATATAACCCAGCTGTCCAGAACACTATGCTGTTGCTGTAGTGTTATCGTCCAATTCCAGCCAGTGCAGGTGTGTGCGCATAATATCTGTAGAGACTTACAAGTACTCAATAAAACCTCTTTTAGGAATTGCCTCGTTTCTATGCCCTGAAATGCAAGAGGGTTTCTATTTTGTAAGGATTAAGGAGGTTTTGCGTATGTAGAAAAAAGCTATTATCGTACTTTTAACATTTTAACATCAAAAACATGAGCAGATAAAAAACAAGGTTTTGTACTAAGTATGGCCACTTGTAGTTATTATTCAAAGTGAATTGGGATGAAGGCCTCCGTCCAATGCGTTCAGCCTTCAAACAGATACACAATAGGTATCACATGAAACGGGTAAATAAAGACCTCCACCTCGAAAACACAGTACATCGTCATTTTGCCAAAAATACAGAGATATTATTTTTGTTCAAATTGACGACCTCTGTGCGAAATCTTAACAGTAGATAAATATACGCGTTTCAAATATTCATTATGTATTTTTCATGTTGGGTCCCGCAAAGACATCAAATTTATCTATTGGGTCTGGATTAAAAGAGTGTGGAAAAGTCAGCAGTAAGACATAGCTCAACAAAAGCAAGACAGAATGAGGGAGCTCCACAGCTGAGTGGATGGCTGGAAGCCGCCCCCTGATGTTTAGGATGCTGTGTTGAAAAACGGTGCGTTTGTGTGTATGCGTTACCTCCTGAGCCAGCCTGAATGCACAGCCAAACTCTTCTCCATCGCTGTTGCGAGACCACACCTTCACCCCTGTGTTAATGACCTGAGGGTGACACACAGATAAGAGCACAATGACATACGGCTCCATACAAAAACAATACACTGATGCCAAACGCTACAGTAACCTCTGTGAAAACGCAACGAAGAGGAGCAATTTAAATAAAAACACATGAGACAAATTGTGTTATTTGTTGTCTGTTAATACAACTGTTAATATTATTAATACTCTTGCTGGAGGCAGCACAACAAGATATTGCAAAACTGTGTAAATAAAGTGCAGCTGGTCTCATGTCTCAGCAGGAGGAGGTGGCAACTATTGGGAATTAGCACACTAAAATCTAAATACTATTCAACATAAATAGGCACTTTTTTTTTTTTTTTTTTAAATGATGCAGAAATAAATCACACATTTCACTTCATTTTATTTATATATTTTGGCAGGTTTTGTAATTCTACCTTTCCTATTCTCTAAAATAAATCTAAACGGATGTATTTAATGTGGTTAAGTCCAATAGAAAAGTTTCGGCAAAAGACATCAATTGCAATGAGGCAAATAAACAATTGAGACGCACAAAAACACACATATGCGGCACCACCTGTGCAGGTGCTACAGGGTGGAGGACTACAGGGATTTGGGAAAGGGGAGTCCCATCTGTTAGGCTCCTTTCCTCTGATGGGCGGCACATGTACACACACACAAAAACAAACTGATGTAAAGCCAATGTCTGTTTACAAAAACTGCTCCGTGTCTGTCCTGGTATGACAAACACAACACTGTGTTTGACTACAGTGTAAAATAGATCACATGCAGAACGGTTTCTGACAAAGCTGATAGCTCGCGTTGCTTTTAGTGTATTTTATCATTAGATTTCAGTGTGTGTCTTGGTCTGAATACTGCTTTGTGTGGAGACCGCTGTCGGACTGTGGACAGAGGAGAAGCACACACCTTCATACGCTCACTGTTATTGAGCAGCACGTTGCGGAGCTCTTTGGACACCATGTACAGATGTCTCTTCTTTCCTTCATGCGTCCTCGTGAGGACATTGAGTTTGGGGAAATCCGGAGACAGATTATAGAAGGATCTAGAGAGAACAGAAGGTACATTTCTTAGATGGCAAAATGCACAATCATTTTTATCTTATATTTAACAGAATATTATCCACAGAGGTAATAGTTTCAAAGACCATTATGAATGTATGTGTTGGATTCGCTCTTAATGTTGTTCTGAGGTCAGTGATTGGAGCTGCAGGAGTTAATACTTGTCATGAGTAAATGTACTGAGGCCAGACTTTATCGATGTTCTTAAGAATCCACATTATAGGGTAACAGAAGGTATTTACCTGTAGCTTTGTACTACTGCGTTTGTTTTTGTACTTTCCGAGGAAACTATAATGCCTTTATACTTTAATAAATCACATTGTATTGTTTGTTGTACTTGTATGGAAATGGGGTTCGTTTAATTTGCTCCCATCTTTATTTATCTGTACAAAGAACAATTTACAATGTTTTCGCTGACTGACTTCATTTTATTCCAATATTCCTTTTAGATGAGAATAGGCACTACTTAAGCCTGCATGCCACATGACACATTAGCTGGGCATGCTCTGATAAATCCTTATTGGGCTGCACAGTTCGCCTCGGGGCTTATTGGATCCATGTTGATTTTGCTTAATGAATACAGGATCGATGGAAATTTTCCCCAAAATACATTTTAAAGTGAGACTACAGTTAATGCGTCTTTATGGAAGTACTCCATAATCAAATCAACTTTTAAGACCTGTCCAAATCGTATTCAACACTAACTGTATGGTGGTGAAGACAGGGTCATCTTCAGTCAGAAACACAAAAGGATCTTCTTTATAACCAAACAGCCTCATCTTCTTAACGGGTGGAGGCCTGGGGAAACAGAGACAAGGAAATGCAGGATGTTAAAACATGTTTATGGAGATGCACCGTGTCAGCAAAGTTTTCATATAGGAAATGTGTGGATCTTCTAAGCTTTGAATGAATTCTGACAGTTATTTGAAAATTAAATGGTTTTAAATGTGCATCCCTTACAATAAGTGGCTATATGTTTGTCAAACACAGGGGTAACCTTATAAACCAGGGGTGGCCAACCCTGGCCCTTGAGAACCACAATCCTGCAACACACCTGATTCAAATGATAAACTTATCATCAAGCTCCGCAGAAGCCTGATAATGACCGTCAGGTGTGCTGGAAGAGGGAAACATCTAAAACCTGCAGGATTGTGGCTCTTGAGGACCAGGCTTGGCCACCCCTGTTATAAACCATTTGTTTATTTATTATGGCTCCAGATCCTGCAGCCAGACTGACATGACTCACCCACAAACTCCATCTTGTTTAGCACCAGCCTCCTGGGCAGTAGAAGCTCCTTTGGGTGCCTGTTCTTCTACTAGGTCCTCATCTCCTTTGGCCTCTGTGCCTCCCCTCTCCCCCTCCTCCTCCGCAGAGCCCTCAGGGAGGCAGTCAGCGTCTGTGGCCGCTAGAGGGTCTCCAGTCTGGGCCGCCGCACTGGACGACACGTCCTTCCTCAGCTGGAGACGACGCAGGAGGGAGAGGGGGAGGAGCAGACAAAGCAGAGAAAGACAAAAGTCCCAGCTGTGGTTAGGAAAACTGAACAGGTGAGTAACCCATCAGGGGGTGGGATTGGACTAGTGCTTGATCACCACCCAGGCACCATACTGGCACAGGGGAATTCTGCTCCATTTGATTTTTTTCATCCCAGTCTGACAATCTAATCAGCCATTAAATGTGTGTGTGATAAAATACCTTGGGATATCTTTTGTTCCAAGGCATTGGGGCTTTCTTCACCAACACAGCCACAAAGAAACCTCCAGTATTCTGGTGATGTGGCAGAATCCTCATACTGACAGAAAAATATGCAAACATATAAATTACGGCTTTGAGTTTTACAGTGCCACCTGCTGTGAAGATAAACAAAGATTTTTTTCCCCCCAACAATATTAAATAAAGGACACAGTCCAACAACGTATGACAACAGCTCCCCCTGCTGGTCAAAGTACTGTCAGTCAGCAATGACAGAAAAGCTGCAGAGTGGAAATGACATCATTGCTTCTGTATATCAGCATGCAGATATGGAAGGATGGTTCACAAGTTTGTGTGCATGTGTATTTTTTGAATCTTTAGAGAATAAGTACAAAAAACAAAATCTGACACTTAACATTTATACATTCCTTCAACTCAAATAAAGGGATAAGCGATTTCCTTGTATCAAACCACAAGTCTACATCACTACAATCAGAATCATAACCTTTTTTTTTTTATGTTGGCATGCAGCTTGGACTTTAAAGAATCACTATAAAAAGATTGTAACAATAATACTAAAAACAACCCATGATGTAACACCCTCTCCTGCCAATTGCAATGTGTAAACTGGTAGTTTTAGACACACACAACCCCCAACAACTGAGGAAATTACTGTGGGTTCTATGATGATGATGATGATGATGATGATGATGATGATGATGAAAAAAAAAAAAAAAAAAATCTTGCAAACCACTCTAAATTGTTCCAATGTTCACAGCATGTACCCACCATCTCTCC
>JAQQZY010000003.1:20106824-20120639 GCA_030068375.1 Ostorhinchus rueppellii | reverse complement strand
TCTATCTATCTATCTATCTATCTATCTATCTATCTATCTATCTATCTATCTATCTATCTATCTATCTATCTTCTAGTCTTTACCATCTTTACGGCTTTTTTTTTTTTTTGCTTAACTGTCATCTTGAAAAAAACTGGTTTATATTTAACAGTTTCTTTTTCTACTCACTGCTCTGCTACTTTTCAAGTAAGTACCTTATAACTGTGTTAACGCTGATGATGAATATTACACAGCTCCCCTGTATTGGTGGAGTAGTATATTACATGTATATATCTTTTCTTTAACTAGGTAAAATCCTTGCTGAGATTAAAACAATGTCATTTCCAAGAGTGACCTGGATAAGAGAGCAGCATAGACATACATAATAACAATAAATAAAAACAGAACAAACAAAAAAAAACTTCATCTATTACAAATAAATAAACAAATAAATACAGTATCTGGTTCTGGTTAAGATTAATGGAGGACAATTTCAACAACAGTTTTAGTGTAAATATAGGAACAGTCATAATGACCAGGTCTTTGGTTTTTTGCCCCCCCCTTAACAATAAATTTATTCTGTCAAGATAACAAGTTCTGTAGAGTTGCAGGTCTTTCTGCAAATCATTCCATCAAGAAGACATTTTATCCAACTATGAGCTGAGTCTGAGAACATCCATTTATAGGATGTTCTGACAATGCAGACCGTATTGCTTTTGGGTTTTACACACTTATGCACAAAGGTAAGATGGAAGCATGCAGCCTTAGTAGAGATTAGATTATTTTGGTGAATTAACCGTGTGAGTCATTATAGTCTACAACATTTTCAGTGTTTATCAACCTGGCAAAAATGTTTTGTTGTAGTTTGATTAGAATGTAGTTCTGTCTTCATAAAATCCAAATGTAGTCTCAACTAAAACATTTGTACAGCATCATGTGTTTTATTTTGACACATTTTATTAGGAAGTATTTATCATACGTAACAAGATATATTTTTTAATGTATTTCTGTATATAATGTTGCACCTGCCTCTCCTGACACTGTCCAGTCCCACACCGACGGGGGATCCCCAACTAACCCACGCATTTCCTCACCTACTAGTGACAGACACATATACTACACGGACCTCTGGTCTGGCAGCCATAGGATCACAGAACCCGAATTCATTAATCGCATTTTTAGTGCTAAGTTCATTTGTTGTTCAATGAAATATTTATCAAATAAATGTTCTAATATTTATTCCGTGTAGTTCATCCTTTGACCGGCTGTACAGTGATGAAGGAGTGGGCGGATGGGGGGGCGCAGTCATCAGTTAAGAAAGCCCTTCGAAAGCGCATGCGCATAGATTTGAAGAGAATACGCCATATTGAATTCCCGTAGGAATCGGCTAACATTTTTTCCAGCTAGCGGTGTACAGGGGCCACTTTATCAATGGTCCTAATTCGGTTTAATGTTTAAATTCTTCTCTTTTCGTAACCCCGGACAGCGTAGCGACCTTTCAAAGGTCTAGGAAGTCGCGAGGAATCACAACGGGCTCGCAAGTGGTAGTTAGATACTTGTAGGGGGGTTGCCAGAGAAAGAAGTTGAATGGATCCGAGGGTAGCTTGGATTCAGCCCGAACAGAAAGGACCTGCGAACGCCTTATGGATGCACGTCTGGGAGACCTCTCAGGGAGTACGGACATTCTCCACTCAGCAGCAGCAGCTTCACAATCAAAACCATAATCATTGTGTGAATTACGCTGCGTTGGATGTTTTAAAAAATGTGGCGACCACAGTGGTATCGAGCAAGAGCATTTGCAGCAGCAACGGTAACGTTACTGCCAGTCTGAGCAACGGCAGCAGCCATCACAGCATCATGAACGGCACTACGAGTATTAACGGCACTGCGATTTCCTCGTTGGGGATAGCGCTGTCCAACGGGAACGTACAGAGCTCATTCACCACGACGAACACGGCTGAACCAGGTGAGGGGAAAATTCTGCCTCAGAAGACTGGATCTGTCTCCTTGTCCTCCTCGCAAGAATCCGGGACGGACAGCCCCCCTTCCAGCTGCTTACTAGAAAGGACTATGGGTGGAAATGTAACGGGCAACATTAATAAAAATGTCGGGGGTGCCAATCTGCTCTTACATTTGAGCGACAGCATTGAAAATAATGTCAACCTTTACCACCGTCATCATCAGGAGCACCCGGCTTTCAATTTACAGCAGATTTGCGTGAAGCGTCACCAGGTTCACCCCTCAGTACCCGTAAATCACTCACACAGTCACCATCCAGGCCGAAGGAAAAGTGACAATAAGGCGAGCACTTATGGGATGAATTATTTGCTTTCAAACTGCACTAATGGCAATTATGCGAGTACTTGGACACCCTGGAAGACGAGGAAGTACAACCCAGGGGTTCTTGGGTAAGTGCACTCCTTTAGAAGCTAACGTTGACGTTTTGCTACCAATTATACAGCTTTAAAAAGTGGCTCGGTACCGTTGCATAGTTTGTCACAAATAAGTGTAACCGGTATAATTTTACACACGACTGTTCGTATTAATAATTTTCACGGGCAGTTTGAATACTGATCCGCCGATGCAGTGTGGACTGTATATGGGCTGTTTGCTATGTAAGCTACCGTTAGACGCATAAAAGCAGCGAGAGCCGAGCAAAAGGCAACCGGAAGTGGTGCTTTTGTCTCCTGAAATTTGAATTTCGACTATAATAAACAAGTCAATCAAATGAAACTTTGCTAACGCAATTACTGTATACATTCAAGATAGAGTTTCATTGCACGCATATTATTAAGACACAGTGTTTTTACCCCGTAGTGTTCTTTCTTTCAGTAGTTTATTTCGAAAGGTTTCACCGGATGTCGTGTAGTCTATGTGGCCTTACATAGTCCGTTATTAACACGAGCCCATAGCCCACTTAGGTAACTAGTCTCTTTTCACACATGTAAGACGCACAAATGATACAACTGCAGTGAATGAACTGTCCCCTTTAACTCTCCTCTCAAACCAACCGCATGGGTAAAGAATAAATATGAAAATTTCAAGTGTGAAGTAACGCTAAGCTATTATTCTGGCCGGTTTTAGCTAACCGGGTTTGGTAGCATTTACTTGATGGTAAAACTTGGATGCAATTAGGAAATAATGGAGTTGTTCATTCACTCTTGAGCACATTAAATATTCCCAATTTTCTTCTGTTTGCTTAAATTGATGATAAAAACAAAAGTTGGTCTTCATACACTAAGTACAGGATGGAATTTTGGCCTGAAGGTTCTCAGATACTTTCATATGAATCACATTTACTTCAGTAAACTGTAGGCTACTTGAAGAAAAATGTTAGTAGAACAGCTACTACTAATGTCCTCTGTGGTATTGTTGTAACTGATTTAAAGGCAGTTTAGGTTCTGTCATTGCAATCTATATTTTTTTCTTGTTTGTTCTGCATGGGAGTATCCATTTTTGTGACATAACAGGCATTTGAAGGGCGTCCTAATGACAAGTTAGTCCTTGTACAATCCGTAGTTTTGCCAACTTTTGGCATGATTTACCCTTCATTTGATCTAAAATTTAGCCTTTCTAGAGTATGTTAAATATACCACAATCACAACTCCATTACTATTTTAGTAAGAGCCACATGTGTATATATACATAACTATATATTACTTATTACCATACTACAAGTAATTATATCATAATTAGAGGTGTCCTCTATAAGAGGGGTCCTCATACAAACCAAAGAACATTCAGATGTGTTGCATGTACTTGTGATATTTGTAATGGCCGATTGCACCCATCTGGGACTTTTCAGTGCAAGGAATGAGTGTTTGTCAGGAAAAGCACTTTTTCAAGCTTGATGCTAAATTTCCCAATGTCCCTAAAGGGGAAAAGAACAGTGCTGTTCATCTGTATTTTGTCCTTTTGAAAATGAATGAGCAACATTCTTAATTTTGTCTGGGTTTATTCTATTCAACAAGTTTACTGGTGCAAGTTTTGGCTTGTGCATTAACTGGTAATACATTGGTTTGCCTTCAGGTGTGCTCTTTGAAGTCCTGCACAGAGGGATTTAGCACTATAGATTGAAAATGCAAATAATGTTGTATTTGTGCAGAGTGCATCTTATAATGGCAGAAATTACAGCAGGAAAAATGTTGTATTGCCTTAAGATGAAACTGTAACATGATTTTATAATTGGCAACAGCAAAGATGAACAGCATTATTGATTTCAAAATGTCTAATGTAAAGTTGTTTTAGAAGAGTTTTTCTTGAACGTGCTATGTGGACTGTGGGGGGGCAAGTTTTAAACATGTCCTCAGTCAGAGGTGAGCCTCTGGCATGCACATGGTCTGGCCTGACTGGCTAGTTGGCATGAGTTGTTTTTTTTTTTCTTCACCAAGCAATGGGTGCATGGGCTGACTGCATTTCCCCCAGGGTTTTGGTAATTGATTGTGACAGTCTCCCTTTTCTGTATTTCACACTGACATCATGGCATGCATTCCTAGAAAAATGAATGACCACAGGGTTAAAAAGGGGTCCACTGTTCTGAGGCATTTGACTGGTCAGAAATACATGCCCCTCTAGTCCCATACACAAAAGCCATATTGGCGATGAACGTATGGCTGGAGGGTGTCTAGATATCTTGATCTAAAGCAGAAAGGTGCATGCAATTGTGTTTCTCTCTTCATGGTGTGCCAAAAATCCTCGGTGCTAAAGCAGAACCAAACACAATCTGAGGATGATTAAAATTAGCAGGATTCAGTAGTGTTTTCCTTTTCCCCTGTATGTATTTGACAAAATTCATCTAACATAGTAATGACTGCTTTCAAAAAATATTGGCACTTTCTGAATCATTTACTTTGTCATTCATTGTTATTTGTGTTGCTAAGTTGCTCCACCTCAGCACTTCAGGTATAAGTCAAAATCTGGACATTTTCCACAACTCCATTCACTTTTAATTTTACCTCACAGCTATGGACAAATGCCACACATGCACACACACATTTGGAAATTGGTCACGGTTAACATCGCCTGTGGCAGTATTCTGCAGAAGATTGTCAGTTTTCTGCAGGTGCAGGTTCCCTATAGACATTCTAAAAAAAAAAAAGAACCTTATCATGACTACATGAGTTCAGGCTTGTAATAAGTTAGGTTTATGTTGTTGAGTATGGTTACATCTGTTACTATATGTTGAGCAAGATCATATGTTAAAACAAAGGAAATGGGCTATTAAACTGTAAAATGATAAACCTCATTTTAGGTGAAACATAAGGTAACAAATCACATTTCTAGTTTTACCAAAAATGTTGCTTTACCCTGGCATGTAAAGAGTTAAACTGAACAGTGATAGGAAGGAAGCATATCATGGACCATCTGTAGAGGACTTTTTTCCAAAATGTATGCCAAGGTGGTGTGTGCAAACAATTTTTAGATTCTCCCATGTGACTGCAAGGTTTATATCAATTTCTTATAAAAAAAAAAATTTAAAAAACAACTTTGAAATGGAGAAGATATTTCTGAAAATGTCTTTCAATCTCTGGTTATGATTCATGTGGAATTGTGTGTATCATAATTCCTTGTGTGATGTAGATCAACTTATATCATGTTTTCTATCCAGACTACACGAGGAAGTGATGGACTTCTACAACTTCATGTCTCCTCGACCAGAGGAAGCGGCAATGAGGAAGGAGGTGGTCAATCGAATAGAAAGGATCATCAAGGAGCGCTGGCCCACTGCAGATGTAAGATGCATACGTATTTGCATGTGTTGATTTGGATCAGATTTTCCCCCTCATATCACGGAGCATAATCTCTCAGATCATACAGCCTACTTATGGAGAGGGAGTTATTGGCATCCAGACAAATGGTGATCTCAGATTACTCATAAATCTTTAAGACACCATGTTCTGACAACACTTTTTGAAGAGAAGGCAGTGTTTGTGCAATATGACTGAAATATTGTACGTCTATGTGCTGCTTTCACGAATGTAACTACAGCACACACGTGATGAACAATCAAGGAGCTAAAAAAGTAGTTTTATTTAAAAAGTGGCCTGTGTAGAAGTAGCAGTGGCAGACTTTGCAGCTTGTTGAGCGGTGATGTAATGCTCTCCTCATTATTTAATCATGTAAAACACATGCAGGGGTGATTTGTTGGCTGCCAGTCTTCCCTACTTCCACTGTTAGCCAGATTGTCAGGTAAATGGATCGGGCCTGTGATTTGTACCAAGTCCCTTTTCATTTAAACCTATTAATCCTGGCCTGTCTTTGTGCTATTGCCTTGTTGTATTTACCAGACGGGAAAAAGGAAAGAACTCTACTCTGCTTCCTTTGGAGAGTGTTTCACTTGCAGCCTCAAACACAGCATTTTTTTTTCTAGTCATTGTATACTTAATTTGGCAGCATTCTCCACTTGGCAGCATTCACCGTCTCTGAAGTGGAACCCGGAAATACTTAATTCCTGGTAGTTTGCAAACCTCTGAATAGGATATGTATATCATCACTACAAGCATGTGTTGTACAATTCATGGTTTTTACTGTCAAAAACATGTTGTCATGGCCATTAAAGTTTCAGTGTGAGATGAAAGTCATGAAATATAAATGGGCTTTTAATGCTTCTTACTTTGTGCATTATTCTTGTAATTGTCATGGCTGCAATGACTTTGGGTCACATTTTCATATTCTCTTTAATATTTTGTCTTCAGGTTCAAATATTTGGCAGCTTCAGCACAGGCCTGTACCTTCCAACAAGGTAAGAGTGATTATTTGTGATGAAACAAGTAATTTTGTTGAAGTACAACATTCACATGACCATAAGAACAACTTTGTGTTTTTCACTAATGTTTTGTTTGAGTTTAAAAAATAGGGTAAAATGTATGACTTAAAGTACATTAAAATGTCTGTTTGGGTTGTTTGAAATGCAGTTGAGCTCATCCACAGTAGATTGCTGCCAGTATGGCTCCAGTTTGGCACAGAAGCAAAGCCGTGTACTGCTATGGATAGGGGCAGCAGCAGCAAAATGTATTTTAGCCACCTCTAAACTAGTCAATATTAAGTGTACACTATATTTAGACTATTTATGTCTCCATCTGACAGCCTTCTCCAACAGGGAACTGAAGTGCAGAAGTACTGTTGATGCCTGGCTTGGATCAAGCTTGAAACTTAAGGCTTAGGTCTTTGACGGCAACAAATTTTATCAATCGATTCAGTGGTAGACCAGCACCTCTTATGTAAAATCACTGTTTTTGTCAAGGGATTGTGGTGGTTTTGAAGAAGAGGCTAATGCAACTGCTTTAGTTCTTTGTTAGAAATGACTGATGGGAATGTAAAGAAGTTTAAAAAAAAAAAAAAAAAATCTCAACATGAAGCTAATCCTTCCGTATTTAAAGACATTCTTTTAGATTGGTGTCAGTATTTTTTTTAATTAGTTTTATCACAAAACCAAGTTAGTAATTTTCCCTAAAGGTTAAAATATTGTTTTAATTGATATTTTTATTTAGTTTTTTCAGGGTAGTATTTAATATTGTTGTTCTGTCTCAGTGACATTGATCTAGTGGTGTTTGGGAAGTGGGAACGCCCCCCTCTACAAGAGCTGGAACAAGCCCTTCGCAAGCATAATGTGGCAGAACCTTTCTCCATCAAAGTGCTGGACAAGGCAACGGTGAGTGTTTGTGAACATAGGCAGGCATCCAGACTTTACAGACATTGTGTGTGCCACATTAATTTGCGCCAGTATATGTCCATCAAATGCAACAGTCATTTTGATCGAATAGGAATAGACTCTTCCATGTGCACTGATGAAATGATTAATGAAGTGTATTACAGTTAATTTGGTCTTAAAAGACTTATTTTTTTTAACAATAAGTAATTAAAATATTAACAGCCTTAGAAAATGAGAAAGCAACCAGGGGACTGGAGTATTTCCAGCCAGATTGCAATTTGGCAGTACTTTTTACCTTCCTAGGAAAGTTCTGCTGCACTTGAAATAGTCTGAGGTAGAAAGCTTGGCTGATCCACTCTTTCATCTGTGGAAAAAGAGGATGTGAACTAACCTCTGAGACTCGGTCTGTGTCCTCCATCTGTTTGCGTAATAGGTGACACATTCAGTCAGCTGCAGTGGGCTTTTGAGTGATGAAGGCACAGTTTGAGATTACATGAAAAGAACAACACATGCTTTTTTTTTTTTTAGTTTCATTTCACCTAAAATGAAAACCAGTATTATTTGGGTCAGTGGCAATGCAGAGTTCAATCATAGTGTTTCTCTGCTGGTTGTTCAGCTCAAAAAAAGCATTTAATGCCTCAGTGTCATAATTGAACCTACCTTTACCGCTCCAGGCCCACACTAGTAGTTTAAGGAAGGGGAATCCACGTGGGCAGTTAAAGTGCTGCAGTGCTGCTTTGACTGACATGAAAATAAATAGTTAATAGCTTTTTCATTCTGGATTACTTAAGGTGTTTCATCTAATGGCCCATCAGTTAGGAAAGATGCTCTTTTTCCCCCCCTCTGATTTCTACACACAGCAACATGCTTTTCAGAAAATTACTTGAGATAAGATGAGATAAGACTTTATTTATCCCACCATGGGGAAATTTTCACAGTTAACAGCAGCAACTTGTACCAAGCAAATGCAGAGAGAAAGACAGATAGAAAAAGCCACACAAGTGAAAATCATAAAGATAAAAATAAGAAATTTGGTATTTATGTAAATGAAGAGTTTGGATTAAAAATTTAATATTAAGTGCATCATCATGGCTGCACATGTACATTGTGTGATGGGGGGTAGTTACTGGGAATTGTTACAAAGTCTGATGGCATGGGGAGGAATGACCTGTGGATTTGCTCCTTCTTGCACAGGGGATGTAAGAGTCTGGTGCTGAAGGAGCCACTGAGGGCCTCTACAGTGTGATGCAGGGGGTGGGAGGGGTTATCCATGATGGATGTCAGCTTAGCCAACATCCTTCTGTCTGCTACTTCCTCGATGGAGTCCAGCGGGCTGCCTAATACAGAGCTGGCCCCCTTAATCGGTTTATTGAGTCTCTTTCTGTCTCTGTCCATACTGCCTGCTCTCCAACACATGATGGCAAAGAGGACTGCAGAGACCACCACAGTGTCATAAAAAGTCCAGAGGAGAGCCCTGCTCACGCCGAAGGACCTCAGTCTCCTCAGCAGGTGGAGGCGACCCTGGTCCTTGTTGAACAGGGCATCTGTGTTGTCAGTCCAGTCCAGTTTATTGTTTCGGTGAACACCGACATGCTTAATAGAGTCCACTATCTTAATGTCCAAGCCCCAGATGTTCACCTGTGTGAGTGAGGGTGACCTGCGGAAGTCAATCACAATCTCCTTCGTTTTCCTGCTGTTCAGGAGCAGGTGGTTCTGCTCACACCAGTCCACAAAGTGTGTAATGATCCCCCTGTATTCCTATTCATTCCCTTCAGACACATAGCCAACGATGGCGGAGTCATCAGAGAATGTCTGTAGGTGGCAGTGTGTGAAATTTTATATGAAGGCAGATGTGTATGGTGTGAACAGGAAAGGTAAGAGGACTGTCCCCTGGGGGCCCCTGTGCTGCAGACTACCACATCTGACACACAGTTGTGTAGTCTCACATACTGTAGTCTGTCAGTGAGATAGTTGTTGGTCCACGCCTGCCTCCTCCATCCTTCCCTGCAGCAGCGATGGCTGGATGGCGTTGACAGCACTGGAGGAGTCAGAACCTGACTCTCGCAGTGCTCCCTGGGCACTCCAGGTGAGAAAGGGCCTGGTGCAGCCGATGCCTGGATAGTAGGCAAACTGCAGAGGGTCTCGTGCAGAGTTCACCTGAGAGTGGAGGTGGCAGACGAAAGTCCTCTCCATGGTCTTTAGGGGATGGGAGGTTAAGGCGACGGGTCTGTAGTGCTTCAGTTCACTGGGGTGGAGTTTTGTAGGAACCAGAACTACACAGGAGGTCTTCCACAGGGCAGGGACTCTGTCCAGACTGAGGCTCAGGTTAAACAGGTACAGAACCCCCCCACTGAGCTGATCTGCACATTCCCTGAACAGTCTGGATCAGACGCCATCTGAGCCTGTGGCTTTCCTGGCCTTTGTCTTCTTGAGCTCCCACCTCACCTGGTTCATAGTGATGGAGAGGGGAGTGGAAGGTAACTGGAGGAGGGCCTCTGTGACAGGGAGGGGGTGGGGGCCGGAGCCGAGACACAAGTGTGTAAGTGAAGTTGAGGTGTCAATGGTAACAGCATGAGGAAGATCACAACACTGGAGAGGTGTGAAGAGTGACCTGGATGGGTGGGGGTTGCAGTCAGGACAGAGTCAAACCTATTGAAATGCAAATGCAGCTTGTTTGCCCAGTCCTGATCTGATCCTCATCATTCCCAGAATGTCCATCCCCTTTTTTCCTATGGCCTGAGATGTGTTTCAGGCCTCTCCACACATCTCGGACATTGTTGTCCTGCAGGCGCTGCTCCAGTTTCCTCCTGTAGCTGTCCTTGCACCTCCTGATGTTGTATTTCTGGACTCTCCTCAGCTCCTCCCTGTCCCCCGAGATGAAGGCCCTCTTTTCTTATTCAGCAGGGTCTTCAGGTCAGGGGTCACCCAGGGCTTGTTAGGAAAACACTGTACTGTCTTGAAGGGTACAGTGTTTTCCACACAGAAGTTTATGTAGTCCATGATGTAGTGGGTCTGAGTAATGGGTGGTGATTCTTGTCACGTCATTTTCCCTCAGGTGCCAATCATCAAGCTGACAGACCAGGAGACCGAGGTGAAGGTAGACATCAGTTTCAATGTGGAGACTGGTGTCAAGGCAGCCAGCTTCATTAAAGATTATGTTAAGGTAAGACACCAGTCAGAACCACACACATAACAGCTATATTGTTTCACTGTGGATCAGTCTTCTGGAGTTGAGGAAAAACATACAACTTAAGCCAGTGCATTCAAACTTTAAAGTGTAATATTGCCTCAAAAATCTATTTGAAAACCCTGACTCCTCCTTTTTTTCGTCACATTTGTTTTATTTGATTTCTTTTAATAACTGTACCCACGGTCCTTTATTTTGGTATTGTTGTCTCAGTAATAACATTTGGGACCCTCTAGAAGTCTGTCTGTGATGTGAACTTTTGACTGGCTTACCTCTAACCCCTGCTGAGCTTTTCTGAACTTCTGTTTTATTAAATTAGACATGTTTTCAGGGTGTTAAATATTTTTTTATTGTTTTTCAAAACCACCAAGTAGCTTTCAGAAATACAAAAGAGAAGAGAAATTAATAAATACAAAAGAAACAAACAAAGAAAAAAAAAAAAGAAATTAAGTAAAATAAAATAGGGCGTACAACTCAAGATGATAAAGGTGCATGATGTTGCATCACCAGCAAACTGGCTGGTTTCCACATAGATTCCTACAAAAGAACAAAGAAGTGAGTGGCATGTTATGGACAACTTCCCTGGCCAAGGTCTTCATTGGTTTGAGCCGTATCGTCCAAAAAAGCCTGCCAAAATCTTATAAAATGTCTCTAGATTATTACTCATGTTGTATCTGATCTTCTCCATGTGAAGCACAGAAATCAGATCTGTCAGCCATGTTTTGAAAAGAGAGACACGTTGGCATGTTTTCTGACTGACAGCTCTACTAGTTGACAGTTGTGATGAAGAAGTTACATTAACAAGACGCACATATTTCATGAGATTTATCAGTATTTCCCAGTAGATGGCCTGTTGGCATGACTTGGGTGTATTAGCTAATGTTAGCACTAATTCTGCATAACATGGGCTGTCTGTTGGCTTACTAGTTAGTATCTTTTATACATTATAAGAAGATTCCTACATTACAATCAACATATTGCAGCTACCTGTTCAATCATTAATAAAAAAAAAAAAATTGTTGGGCCACAATTTTCAGAAAATGTTAAAAGTATTACAGTGTTTGGTGTCCTCCCACAAGAAAACAATTTGACTATAATTATCAGTATGTCTGTGTACAAACATTTGGAAGCTTGAGGCGATAAGAAATAAAGAACATCCCAGTCATTTAAGATCAGTTAGAACTATTAGATCTGGAAAATGTCATTTAGCTACATTTGATGCTCTCTACATTGATTTTACATTATATGTTCAACCCTCTTCTCGAAATAGGAGCGCTTTGGTTACAAAAAAACATTAAATATGAAAAGTATAAAGACATCAATCCAATCCACTTTATTTCTATAGAACATTTAAACAACAAGACTGTTTCCAAAGTGATGCACGTCATAAAAACAATAAATAAGTACGGAAAACTACAAATACTTTAAATAAAACAATAAAATCAAAGAGTTGAACGTACTAAAAATCAATAAAAATAAATATATAAATAAAATAACGCAGAGGACTGCACAACTTGCGCAGTGTTAAAAGCCAGAGAATAAAAGTGGGTCTTAAGAATCAAGGTTTCTAAGCTATAATGTACATTATTGGAATAGTCAGGTTGCATAGAAGGGCTGGAGGAAGCAGGGAGGAAAAGGTCATGCCAGCATATTTAAATAAAAACCACCAGTCACATAATTACCATTTTACAGAGCTGTCTAAATGCAGAACTTTTGGAAATTCCCAATGTGAATCAGGCAAGCCAGCAGTTCAAAGCATTACACTTCACTTCAATCCAGCCTTGTATTGGCTCGTCTCATTTCCAAAAGGAAGCTGGAACTGGGCTCAGTGTAAGTCTGCTGCCGATTCTACTCAGCTGAGATGTGTTTCACCCCGTGGCTCTGACAAAATTCCTGCTGATCATGCATGCTATAGTCCCGGTTGTAGTAGTGGCAGAGGAATTCCAGGTGCCAATGTTCCAGCCAGCTGTCAGTCTTTTGTGTCTCTCTTTTTTTTTTTTTTTACATATTTGTATTATGGTTCTTTGCAAATACATGTCACAGCTTGAAAGCCTGCTGTTGACAACCACACTCAGCATTAGTGCAGCAATAGTTGATGTTGTTAATGCGTGGGTGGAACACACTCCAGTGCAGTCTTGTCCTTGTGAGGTCAACTCAAAGTGAATATGCCAGATTCCCATGCAGCCAGTTGGAGCAGACTACCTCCCAGTCTTGTTCTCACTTCTTAAAAGCATATTTGAAAAGTCAACCTAGCCCTGCTGCTCTGTTGGCACAGATATGCACACACATACTGCCAGGAGGTTAGGCTGCCTTTTCAATTGGAAAATGAACATATTTGTAATTCCCATTTTCAGACCCTCTGGGGTTTAAGCATATTATCTTGTCTTAGGCCTTTGCAAGCCATATTTAACACCTTTTCAGACAGTGTGGCCCAGTTGGAAGCGAGATGGAGTATTTATGTGGTGAGAAGGAGTGTGACACTTCATACATCTCATCTATTATGAGTTCTGATGTTTAAATTGTATCCACTTACAGAAAAATGGATTGAATCACTGTGGTTTCAGCAATAAATGAGGCTTCAGCAGGGGATTTACAGCAATTGTGGGCATTATGGCTTCTCAGAAGAAAAACAGACTGATTGATCAACAAGTGGTTAGGCAGTATCTATTACCACGGTCATGTTACCACAGGAAAAATAGCCTATTCCCTCACACTAAAAGAAACAAATATATTTTCCTCCAAAATTTCTGATGTTACATTAGCAATCAAAGTGAATTTGGTGAAGATTCACACATCTTATCATGTTCAAAATAACTGGCCAAACTGATGAATGGGGGGACGACACAGTGGTGCAGTGGTTAGCACTCGTGCCTCACAACAAGGAGGACCCGGGTTCGATTCCCGGACAGGACCTTGGGACCTTTGCATGTTCTCCCCGTGTCTGCGTGGGTTTTCTCCGGGTACTCCGGTTTCCTCCCACAATTCAAAGACATGCATT
>JAQQZY010000003.1:20087691-20102663 GCA_030068375.1 Ostorhinchus rueppellii | reverse complement strand
ATGATCAGCTCATCATCCAGCTCTGCAGAAGCCTGATAACGATGTAATGGCTTCCAGGTGTGCTGGAAGAGGGAAATATCTAAAACATGCACGATACCGGCCCTCGAGGACCGGATTTGAATACCCTGGTGTAGTGTATAAAACATCTTAAACTGTTTTTCCTCTGAAATGTGTATTGCTCACAGTGTAATCACCCAATATAAAACCATTAACCACTGATGTAAACTATGCAACTTGGTCAGAATTTTTGTTGGCGCACCCAGGTTATTTCACAACATGACCTCTGGATGACACCGAGCCTGTTTTTAACGTCACTGTTACCTAATGTGAGGATTGTTAGTTCAGCCACATTTTGAAAACGGGCATTCGGTGTTTGACTGAAATCTTTGAACTCATTAAATTTTCTCGCATTAGAAAAATGTCAGAAAAACGTGAACCACCAGAAGACAGCTGAACTCATATACTGTTCTATGTTCATATTTGGACGCTCATCACATTTCAGCCCTTGTACTTTATTATCCATCTTCACATGAAATGGGTCTAAACTTACATTCATAATGGTCTTCAAACTGTTTCTAAAAATCTGTTGAAACCTACAGAAACCCTGCAAGGGAATGGTCACTGCAAGTAAATGCAAAGCTGTGTCTGTGATGAATCATTTCATTCCTGATGGGCTTTTGCATAATGATTATTCCCTTAACCATACAACGCAAGAGCTCATTGGATGGTTTTAGTATGAACATGATGAGTCATATGTCATGGCCTTCAGTGTCACTAAACCTCAATCCACCTGAACATTGATGGGAGATTAGATATGACACCGTATCTTTCTCATCTCTGAGTGCGTTTTGATCAAACTGCAACAAAACTATAAAACGGAAAGATCCATCTAGTGACACTAGTGTAAACCTTGCAGCTAACACACCTAGCTGGTTTCACAGTGTGATGTATGGGTATAAAAGTACTGGGTGGTCAGAAAAACATAACACCACTAGCAAAGCCTGCCACCACCAAGTATTTTTATACGGTTTATAGTGTTTTCCTCTTCAAAAGCTTCAGTTTTCTGTCATCATTTGGATAGTTTTTGTTGGTATATATGTATGTGATATGGGTCTTAACTGCGTTCATAACCTCCTCTTTACAATTATCCAAATGCCATAAGGGGAAATATCATCTTGAGAATGATTTGTGATGCGCTAAGACATTGTGTTGGTATTTTTTAACTTTTTATTATCCTGTCACTGTGTCTTCATTCAGGTAATGATGTGGGAAGGGGTTCCTACGGTGCCATTCATGTCAAGCAAGTGTTTGACTACGCGTACACTGTCCTGAGTCACGCTGTGTCGCCACTCGCACGGTCATATCCCAACAAAGACTCTGAAAGGTAAAGGTTATGTCCAGTCAGCAATTCTTCACCAGTGCCGGATTAAAGTGGTGTTCTGTTAAAACCCTACTTTCTCTGTCCTGCAGCACCTTGGGCAGGATAATCAGGTTGACCCAGGAGGTGATTGACTACAGAGAATGGATCATTAAGAAGTGGGGGGGAAGGGATCCTGCGCGAACGGACAGCAGAGGTACGAATTCATAGACTTAAATGAAAAAGTCTGAAGAGTTGGCCTATTGGACTTCTGATGCCTTCAGCTGTCAGTGTCATAATTGAATTCATTTTGTGTTTTTCTTAGTTTTACCTCCTAAGGAGCAGGCATCAGAGCAGGAGCTGGGCTCTGGTGGCAGCTCGGAGGAGCAGCAGAGGGACTCGGTGTCGCCCCACAGTGCAGACTCCCCCATGTCCATCTCCAGCCCTCAGCAGCACTCATCAGCCTCCTCAGTCTCCTCACTTTCTGGATCAGACAATGTAAGAAAAAATAAATGGAACTGCAAAGAAGCTCTGAAAAATCCAAGTTGCCTATAAAATGTTTTTGATCGTAACCCAGTCATATTCTCCTGCATTTTTATCCACTGTTGGGTTTCACAAGTTTACTTAAAAATAAATAAATGAATAAAAACGAAAAACAAAAGCTGTCCTCTCCAAAGGACATTTCAAATTTTAAAAAATTGATCCTAAAAAAACTGTCCAATCACGACAATTTCCTAAAGTAAAAATAGCCAAAATGTTTACTTTCCTGGGTCTCAGGAGGACATGTGACATACTGTGGCTGTCATCTGATGATGGACTCCAGTACACAGACTGTCTCCAAGGCAACCTCCAGGAAACTCAAACCTCCAACCCAAATGATATGGGAATGTTGTAGTAGATGGGTTCATTATTAGCTCTGCAAACGAGTGTTATTATGCAGTTAATTTTTAACATAATGGTTTAATTCTGCCACATACTTAATTGACCTACAAATCCCTTTTATTTTCTTCTCTCACTCAGCTGAAAGAAACACTGGTATTATGCTTTGTTGTTATAATGTAATTTCATTGAAACATTCTGTATCTACAACTGCCGAGGGTTCTAGGGCTGGTTTAATGAGACCTTCTGATGTTCTTAGAAGGTTTGCAGGACTAGCAAGTGTTTGTTCATGTGCGGTAGAAGTGTCACAAGTAATCTGATGTCGTTCTTCCAAATGATGGCTTCTGTCTCATGCTATATGTCAGGATTCTGATTCAGCGCCGCCGTGTCCCATCCCTCCTCCGGCCATGCCACCCTACCCATCGTTCCCGCCTCTGGGCCTGGCTTTACCACCAGGCCTCAACATGAGCACCGGCAAGCCCAGTATGGGAACACACCCTCTGCTCATGCCTCCAGGCTCACAGGTAGGCTGTCCACAGTGACCACACTATCGGGATTATATGAGAAATCTAAAGGAAAAATACCTGCAGTTTGTGAAGTTTAATACAATGCAGGTAGATCAATTATCTTAACGTAAAGTAAATGGCATTTTGACATCGTATTGTATAGAAACGAATAGATATTGAATATCTCATCTGTAAACCTGATCCTTTCCCGAGCTGTGTCTGATCCTCAGCAGTGATAGTGAATCTGATTCCCATGATTCCACACTACTTCATAACATTATCACCCTACATTTTATTAAGTTGCATTAATATACACAATATGGAAAAAAGTATTCAGACACGTTGAATTCTTTGTTGATATTTATATTGGAAATCAGCATGATCAGGACATCTTCCGACTGTAGCCATGATGTATCCCAATACTTTTGTCCGTATAGTTTATAAACATCAATATTTTCTTCAACTTTAATTGGAGATTTTTTTCTTCCTATGTGAAATGTGACAAAAGCTGGTGGTCAGTTGTGGTTAAAAAAAAAAAAAAGATTATTTACAGTCAGAACATGAAAAATATTGTAGAAGGCAGAACATTTGAAGTCATGGAAGTCATTAGTCATGAATTAAAAGGAAAAAAACGTTGAGAAAAAATAAGTAAAAACCATCTCAGAGGCATTTTGGAAGCCAAGATAACAATTTAACCAAAACTAACCAATGCAATGGTATTTATCCCAGTATAAAACTAGATTATGACATTATTGTTTTGTAGCCCAGACCCCTGTTAGAAAAGAAACATCTGAATTCAACGTGTCCCAGTACTTTTGTCCATATAGTGTATGTAATATACGTGTGATGTAACATGACACTCGAGACCACAGCCATGTTGCACTAGTCATATTTCGATATTCTGAGGGTTTATGTGAATATGGGAGACTGTGTGTGTTTTGTGATCTGTCATTTACAACCTGATTTAATTCTTCCCTCTGTCCTCCAGGCTCGTGTGTCACTGCCCGGTGGTCTAGCCATGCACTCCATACCTGGCAGACAGGTGTGTATAGACACCGGGCTTCCTCCCTTCTTCCACATGCCCCCCCCAGCCCATGCTCATGCCCCTGCCCCTTCCAGCCCCCAGCCTCCGCCCAGCCCCCACTCCAGCCACACACATAAGGTAGGCGCCAGATGCCACACGCACAGAAACGTAACACAATCCATTTTTCACCCTGAAAATGTCACATCTTCCATCTTCTCTCCCTTCAGCCCTCTCCATTCTGTCATTTATCTCTTTCAACTCATTCAGAGTAGTGTTAAAGCAGATTATAAACAAATATGATGCCCTGTTGTGTGAGTGACACAAGTTTTGTGCATTTATGTGCTTTTTTTTTTTTTTTTACCCATCTCCATTCTCTCTTCTCCATCTGCAGAATGGACCCAAGTTCAATGTGAAGGGCTTCCATAACCCGCCTCTCGTCAACAACCCTGTTTTGGCTAACCGCGGACACACACACACCCACACTCATACACAGTATCACCGTAACACTTGGCGACGCAGAAAGAGGGACAGCCTACCGGTTAGCCTCAGCAGATAGAAGCCACTCCACCTCCTCATCCACAAAACTGTTTCCTCCCTTTTCCTCCTCTCTGGCTGCAAAGCCCTGGCTCTTCGTTCATCTCGAAGGACGGATGGACGGCAGACAGAGGACCAGAGACCAGCAGTTATCACTCTGGGGCTGCCCAGAGAAAACGGCAGCCCTTGGCTCTGCATCTTCCTCCTACTATCTCTATTTTTTTTTTTTTTCATTTCTGCATGGCTTTTTGTTTGTAGGTTTTCAGTATCGTTTCTGATTCACTTGCAGTATTTTGGTTCCCATCTCTTTTTCAGGTCTGTTGCTTTTTTTTCTTTTTGGACTTGGTGGTTAAGTCATTGTCAAGTTCAGTCGACCTCGTCTTGAGCCTGGCAGCCAAGCTGCTTGTGGTTCAGTGTTGCATCACTTTTTTTTTTTTTTTTTTTTACAGTTAATCACGTAAGAACAAAGGTTTTCATTTTGTGCAATAATGTTTTTTTCTTTTTGAAACTAAAGTAAATGCTTATTTAATTTTTGTGTGTATATGTAAAGGCATTTTTATACGGTTATTTTATTTTTGTAGAGTTTTTAATTTTGTTTACGAACCTTTCCCCAGGCAGCATCTCTAGAGTGTTTGTTTAACCGTTGGTATTTCTATGTGAATGTGAGCGTATGTATATGACATCAAGCTGAGATGGACCTCAGTTGAAAGGCCACGCCCCTCCTTCATCACTTCTTTCTCCTCTCTACTTTTACTTGCGATGTTCAGGGAGATGAAGAGAACAGGAACAGAAAGGGATAAGGAGCTCTTCCCTGGTCTTAATCTCATTCAATTTAGCAAGCTAACATTATAGTACGATATAACAGATTCTCACGTGCTTACATGAAGTCATTATTGCAGGCTGTTTTGTGCTTGGAGCCTGTATTTGGGGGGGTTCATTTCTTTATATCCATGATAATATTCTGGACTTGGATTTTTATTTGTAGAGGATTCTGGTCACTTTTTTCCCCCAACAGAAATTCTCACTTCTAAACTCTTCAGTGCTTCTTTTCTGCTCCACTACAACAGAAAGCCAAGTTGTGCAATACAAGCCAAAATTTATTCGATTTATAATATTTGTCTGTGTACATGAAGTCAAGACAAAACAATCAGAAAAAAACAGATACAGTACAATATTTGCAAAAAAAAAACAACAATTTAGTAAAATGATGCACCACTGGTAATGCCTGAAGAGACACAACCACTGTGAATACATTACAACAAACAGAAGATAGTTTTTAACTTTTTTTAGCGAAAGATCACCAGGGAAAGCATTGAACTCAATTTTAACAATTGTAACGTTGTATTTTACCATTACAAAACCAAATTTATTTGAATTAATGCCATATACATTTGTATGCAACGTTATTTACTGTCAGCTAATGTCAAATACAATGACCGAACATAGGTTTCACATAAGCATGAATTCTGTCATCTTACATACTGGACTTTAAACAGTGGCATTAAGGTTCAATATGAAAGACTGACGCATGTATGTGAAGTGTGTAGTGCTGAGAACCAGTCATTTGATATTTGCTCCATCCCTGTAAGAGGCACTGACGAACTAAGACGAAAGAATGAGGATACATCCACCGGGTCTTTTACATAGAAACTGATGGACAGCCTATTATCATGGATGCCTCCTACAAACTTCATATAAGCACATGTATGTCTTACTTCTAGAACCTTTAAACTCCCTGAGGACGTCTTGTCCCTCAGTGTAGTTTTTCTGCTGGAAGCAAGTGAAGGGATGAAGATTTTTGGCCTAAAAGAGGTAGCTCCTGTTTTATTATCTAGCACAGGCAGAACCACCTCAAGACTGTGTGCATGTGTATGTGTTTGTGTACTGTAAGATGGGACTGTGCTGTTGCCATACTTTGTCAGTCAGGGGAACTGCGAGTCTTGTCTCGGCCGTTTTTGTCCTCTACTGTCGCTTACTAAAAAGTGACTTGAACACTTCCAGACAGTAGCGGATTCCTGGCCTGAGAGAGAGCCTGTTGCATATACGCTAGTGTGTTATTTTTTGTGCTCGTCTCTTTTTTTTTGGTTATTACATGTTAGGAGCCACAGAAGGCAACAGCTTATCTGACTTGAATTTGACGATCAAGATTTAGGGTTAAGAGGTCAGAGCGAGCCACTGATTCTGGGTCAGAACCCCTCGGACTCTCCAGCCGTGGGAGGCAGCCATTGGAAATCTGATCCCAGGTCTGAGCTCCAACTCTGGCTCACGGCTGTAAATCAGTGCAGACCAACACTAAGACGCTCAGTGATATAAAGGTTTTTTTTTTTCTCTCCTTTTGTGGTCCTGGACAAAGGAGAATGAGGGAGGGAGAGGGGAGGGGGGGGGTCTTCCTGAACCAAGGGCCCTAGTGAAAGGGAATTATATTTTGATTCCATTCAGGAATCTTGTGTATATTTGATTGCCAGGTACTTCCGCTAATTGTTTGCAATGCCTTTCTTTGTGTTTACTTGGAGTGTGTGTACGTCGTTTATGCCCCTCCCCGGCCCCGCAAGTGCACCGTTGTCACACAAACCCACACACTCACAAACAGGACTGTCGAAAGGCTGTGACTCGCCCAGAAACACTACACACGCTGGTGTTATTACTATGCAAGTGGATTATTTCTAATTATCGTGTCAACCCTGTCTTTTCCGTTGGGGGTTTTCCAAACACTGCTTGTCGTCGTTGGACTGGAGTAACGTTACTGACTGTCAGACTCTGAAAACCGAACCACGAGTGAACTCCCCCACCCCCCACCCCCACCCCAAATCCATCCTCCTGTGACCCCACCCCCAGTTGTATTTGTATGAAGGTCCTGATATGTTTTAAAAGTCTAGTTTTCTACATCTATTGGTCAGATGTAAAGGAAGAGGGGGTGTTGACGTCAGTGGTTGGGGTCTGAGTCTGTGTAGTGTGACATAGTGAAGTGTGTGAGAAAGCATCAAGATTCATGACTTTTCTTTTTTTTTTTTTTGCCACCACAGCTTTTTAATCAGACACTCGATAGTTTAGGAGTGGACCCAGAGAGCGCCTTGCACTCTGCGTTTCCACTTCAGAAAGGGGCCAAAGTGTCCACCAACAATTCTACCCTTCACCAAGACTGTGTTCAGTACTCTACACTATCTTTTTTTTTTTTTTGCCTTTTCTTTCTTTAAAAAAAAACAAAAAACAAAAAAAAAATATGGCAACTCTGATCCACAAGTCAAAAACTAAACCTCACATCAGTTTAATCAGAGTTTCTGTTTTGTCCAGTAGCTCACAGGAAAAGCAGTTTGAGCTAATGATCCAATCCAGCCGGAGAATGACATTTTGGCAGAATGATTTGGTAAAAAAAAAACCAAAAAAACCCTTGACTGCAACATACTGCCAGAAAAGGAAAGAAGCTATTTTCGAGATGTGCTCAGACATCCTCATCTCAAAGGCTTTCACCTTATTCCACTGTATAGATATTTATTTTTCCATCAGTGGAGAGGCAGTGCATGAAATTCTCAGTTACATGCAGCCCCAGCCTATTATAAATTGGACAATAGGGTGGTGGGCAGGTCTGTTTTAACCCTTTCAAAGTGCATCCCAGCCTCATCTGCTTCTAGAGATTAGAACCAGCACTGATGAAAATGAAATTGGTGATGGAGAAGGTTTTGACTGGGTTAGAGTTGCCTGCATCTTCACAGCAAAGACTTGACATGCAGTATCCTTAAAGAAGTCTGTATGGATTAAAATCTCTGTGCATCTCAGTGGTCCGACCCTCCACGCTCACCTCCCCCCTTCCCCCACCTAGTCATCTTCTCTCAAATAAATGGTGACGGAAATGGGTGAAAAAGAAATGAAACAAAGGTCCCGGTCGTGCTTTTGCCATATTTGCCTTTCACTTCTCCAGACTGGTGGAAGTGGGAGGGGAAAGCGTGCAGCGTTGGGCGGTTCTGGACCGCTGAGACCCTGGCGTACACATGTACATGTAGATGCAATGTAATATACCCCCATTGCAACACAATGAGGGATTTTAAACTGGTGGCTGCTGTTTAGAAAAGGTGGCAGCCCCTCTGTGTCCTGGCTGATTCATGTGAGCAGTGACCCTCGAAATGGACGCCAAGCAGACGGCGGCCAGAGGGAACCACTGCCCAGCTTTTGTTTTGTTTTTTTGACATTTTTATGTAAATATATTTTTTTCTATTTTATTTTTTAATAAACATTTTAAAACTGCCAATCATTGTTTGTCTTTTTTATGCGAGATCATAATAGTAAAAATAAGTTAAAAGGTCCCTTAGCATTAAGAAATTAAACATGAGCTGCGCAGTTATTTTACCCATGAAGTAGCCCCCCCAAATGTATTACATTTTTTCACGTGTCTGTTTAAACTGTTAAACTCTCTATAATTAAAAACAAATATAAAAGCATCAGATATCTAAATCAGATGTGTTCTCAGTTTTTCATTAGATTGGTAGATCGTGTGCAATCGAATCATTGGTCCATTTTCTTCAGCGAGAGATTAACTCATTCACTGCCATTGACTTGTTTTGGCGTCAATCGGCTTTCATTGGGGGGGTTGCTAGGAAACGACCTGGCACAACTTTGAGGAAGTATTCAGCATTTAGGGATTTTGGGCGAAACCACCCTGTGTTCTAAGGTCAATAACTTGAGAACCGAAAAAGCTGGAAACAAATTTTTTTTCCACATGAAAGAAGAGACTTTACACTTTATTTTGATGGGTGCCATGTTTATGTAGTCCAAGAACTGGATATTCTGTGAGTCTTGAAAATCAGTCAAAATGCTCAAAAACACCTGGCAGTATGGGGGTTTCTGTCCTGAAGACGCCTGGCAGTGAATGAGTTAATTATTGCAAATGTGTACCTTGACCATTTGACTGAAGGTCATCCAGTTATGGTGCCACATATTCAACTAACCATCAGTTTCCAGGTAGATGCTGCACCCCCACTGCGGGTCCTGCATGTTGATGGGTTCCTAAATCAAACTTTCCAGACCAGTGGATTAGAAGGGATGACCCATTTCCCTGGATACCATGCTCAGGATTTCTTTCTTTCTATGTGGTTACGTTAAAAATATCGTGTATCGAACAAAGAAACAGGACATCAATGACCTGAAGTAAAACATCATTGATGAGGCAATGCTACAGCCAACATGGCAAGAAATCCAGAACCGTCTGGATGTGCTTTGTGCAACTACTAGTGCCCATATAGAGGTGACTTAAATGAGGGGGGACTTGTATCTACTTTTCATTTTGGAATCATTTCTACAGATTTGTCTACTCATTTGCTGCTGTAATACATTTTGTTCGACCTTATGGACATAATTTTAAAATTTTCTCTAAGCTCTGTTTTTATTTTAGAATGAGGAGGAAAGGGAGGTCTGTCCAGGTTTATTTTGCTTTAGTTTATTCTTTATTTGTCAGGAAAAATATACAAATACATTAATTTCAAAGAGAATAGATGCTTTGCACCAGAGCTAACTACAAGCAACTTTTTTTTTTTTTTTTTTTACCTTTAGGAGCTGTTGGATCTCATAATTCACTTCTTTTCGTCAGGTTTTCCAACATTAAATTGTTCAAAGACTTAATTTGCATGAAATAGATTCAATGAAATCCGATAAAATGAAAGAAAAGGGCCTTTCACAACTAAATCTAGAGTCAATAACTTCTGTCCTGCTTTTTACTGGTGAATCCATGTTGTGCAAGTTGACTGTTTTCATGTTCACTGCAGAGGCTCAAATGTCCAAATGAGTCATATCTGATGATGAAAACTGCATTTAACTGAATTATATACATGTATTGATATTATCAGTAGTGCAAAATGTATGAAGTATTTTAGATCAGTGGATGCTTTCAGTTGCCTGGAGCTGTTTAGATCTTTGAGGGTTAAAAAGCCTGTTATTTAAATGCTTTAAATGTTATATTCTGTTTTCAGTATTATTTTTGCATAAGAACATCAGCATTAATTTGATTAATGGATTAATTTAACATTAATCCAACTGAGCAACACACATGAGTTTTTTTTTGTTGTTGTTTTTGTTTTTTTACCGTAAGCCTCTACTGATGTTTTCATTTTCATCTGTGGGTATGTACTGTCATACATACATACAGCCAACATGTAGTTCCTGTCATTAACACTAGGTGGTGCTCAGGTTAAAGCAAAAACTTTCAACCTCAAGCCTCCTCTGCATCCACTAAGTCGCTGCTGTCTGCAGTGCATCCAAATTCTGGCACTAAATATAACTGTGTTAACTCCATTGGCAGGTTACTGTACATTTACATTCAGGTACAATGGGCTGAACTTTAGCTGGACATCTCGTGTTTTCATGTTGTTGTTCAGAGTTGGATTTATTATATGATGACTTTCTTCTTTTTTTCCCCCCACTCCAAATACCCTAGATGGTGAAAATAGCAGAACTTTCAACTTGGGTTAAAAGAGGTGAAATGGACCAGAAAACATTAGACTTGCAAAGCAGCTACCTTCAAAGGTGCAACATCCACATGAGTGTTCAAAGCCGAAAGAGATCGAAGGAAAAACATGAAAAGATTTACCAAGGAGTCTGCTCCCAAGGAAGCAAACTCTGAGTTAAAAACAGGGGCCGATAAAGAGCTCATCTCTCTAAAACCACCAATGTACAGCAGTGATCCTGTCAGCTTCAAACGCTGTACAATCACAACAAACCTGAACAGAGAGCAGACCTGGAGCTGCACAGGAATCGGTCCAAGAAATAGATTGCTGGCTTTGTTGTGTCTGAGCAGGGCCAGCTGTACGACCTTCTGACCCAAGGCAGAGGCCTCTCCTCAGCCGCAGCCGAATTAAACGACTGAGCACGAAAGCTTCATGCATGGACGATTGAACAAGTCTCTCACAAGTCAGCCATCAGCCCCGTCCACAGCTGCTCGGATCTGTACTTAGAGCAGGAACAAAAGCAGAGGAGCCTCCAACACTGGCCACAGTATGAATCTCATAACACACTACAAATTGAATTTCCTGGACTTGAAAGGGCCCATCGCACAGTGAATTTAAGCTGTCAGCTATTTTTTTTTAGTGCTACTTAACTCTATCATGCACGCAGTACGAGAAAACGTCTCCAGATTAGTTTGAATACTTATACTTTATACTTACACTTTACTACAGTCGACACTGCTGCAGTCGAAATTAAATTCAGTTTTATGAAACAGAGACTCAAAAACGCTGTCTAAAGCTTTTAATAAGGACTATCTTTTTTGGAGTCATGCAATGTTTTTTGTTTCTTTATAAGCTAAATTAACACAAATACTTTAGGAATGATAGAAAAAGAACACTGCAAACATGTCATTTGAGAAACGGGATTCCATGTAATTATTCATCTAAAACATTTAATAACCTTTTAACCACTAAATAATTCAGATACAATTAAATTTCATAGCTTTTTGTCATCAGATATCATCCATATCAGTATTCATCTTCTTCTGCATTGATTCACCAGTGAAACCAATGTAGTTTGATAAATGATAGTGATTGTAAATGCTTGTTTTTCTATCCAGTTAATGGTATATTTTGGCTAAATGGTCAATTTCTCCCCAGTTTTCCTGACTTTAATATAATAACCTTTGAATTTACTTTGAATTTTTATGAACATCTGCATGACCACTAAATTTAAGATAGAAAAAAAAAAACAGATTTTCACTGAAAAATGCAAAATATAGAGGATAATATTATAATAAACGATGATACATCACTTAGGAAAGGTTCTAAAGGAGAAAATTCATTTGGAAGGCACTACAAAAATAGTTTCAGGTCTTTCAGGGTTAATATGTTTGTTTATTACCTGTTTAATCCAGTTGTAGCCATGAACAAATATACAATATTCAACCAGTTACACAAGCAAGGCCTCTAGTCCAGACATCCACATACATTATATGGACAGAAATAAAGGGACTTATCACACCTACGTTCATAGGAGTTCCATTTCCACTAAACATGTTCACGTCAGTTGTTTATAATTATCAGGATAAACATCAAATCAATGTTACCTTTGAGTTTAAATGCTGATTTTTCTTCCTGAGTGAAGAAACTAGACAGTTACTTTTCATTTAATATGATTATTTATGGTCAAAACCAGACAAATATTTCAGAAATCTACAAGAAGAAAGAAGGAAATAAAAACAAGTAAAATTAAGTAAATAAAAAAGCATTTTGTAGGCATTCTACATAAAAAGGAATTCCTTCACCCCAAAGTTACCCAAGTGAGAAAAAAAAAAAGAGGGGGGGGGACTCATTTCCCATAAATCATATTTCCTCTGAACATTCTGACATTAAAATGACATTTCTTTGACACACAGATTAGAAGAAAATAGACTTTTTCTGACGCCTGTCTCAGTCTTAGCAACAATCTGTCACAACACAGACGGAAAATAAAATGAGTGATAATTATGATCAAGAAATATATATATAGATATAGATATTAGTTAAAAAACAAAAACAACAAAAAACACTCATTTGGAGGACAGGAAATGAACAGTGTGATACCCTTCTGAAAACATACATTGCTGTCTTTGTAAGTAAGATCTTAAGATAAGATGAGACGAGATGAGCCGAGATAAGATAAGATGGGATGAAATGAGATGAGAAGATAAGATAAGGTGGGACGAGATGAGATAAGATAAGATGAGATGAGATAAGATGGGATGAAATGAGATGAGATAAGATAAGATGGGATGAGATGAGATGAGATAAGATAAGATAAGATAAGATAAGATAAGATAAGATAAGATAAGATAAGATAAGATAAGATAAGATAAGATAAGATGGGATGAGATAAGATAAGATAAGATGGGATAAGATGAGATGAGATAAGATAAGATGGGATGAGATAAGATAAGATAAGATGGGATAAGATGAGATGAGATAAGATAAGATGAGATGAGATGAGATGAGATGAGATGAGATGAGATGAGATGAGATGAGATGAGATTTTATTGATGCCACCACAGAGAAATTTTACGGCTGACAGCAGTAGCATACAACACACTTCGATATAAATAAGGTGACCTGTTGGTGTGACATAGTCAAATCAGCTCATGCGATATCATGATACTAATGTAAAGTAATTCTGTCAGCTATCCTGCTAATGATACCAGCTACTGCTAATTAGAGCGTTTATACATAATGCATAGATGACATTTCTCATCAAATATAACTCTATGTGTCAACATTTATCAAGTAGCTGGAATTACATGGTTGAATTAGCGTTAGCCAAATTAATTTCATTCATCACTCATTCTCATCTCCACCCTCTCCTCCATATACGATCACTTAGGTTTCCAATGAACTGCAATGATAAAACAACAGTTGGCATGACAGCAGCTTTGTCTACTCTTTCTAAGAATTCGACGCATTTCTTAGATATGTGTGAGACATTCTCTGCATGGTTATTGCTGTATATTTTGTATTGAAAGTGTCATCAATCAAACATTTTTTTTTTGCAATATAGAGCAAATAGAGCCAAAGTCCAGTCTTTCCAGTGTGCCCCATGGAACGTAACTTCAGAGAAAATATAATCATTTGTCAAATAAAAGATAATTGTATGAGCCAAAAAAATTATTGTTTATGATAAAGATAGTAAAGAGACATTTACTTTTATGTTAAAGAGTTGAATGGACTGCATCTCTTATCAACACCAAAACAACGTTGCCTTTGCGCATTTTAATCAGTAGAGTCATGTTGAAACTACAGGGACATCTTTTTTTTTTTTCAACATCTTCAACATCTTCTGAACAGCTCATGTAAAGACAGCAATGACATCCCTTCCATGTATTTTGGATGTGTAGGCTTTACATTTATGTATTTTCTTCAATATTTTTATCACAAACTGCAACATTCTTCACCTGTAAAATGTTCTTAAATAAAAAAAAAAACATCGTGTAAATAATGACACAAGTCAAACAGGATAAAAAAAAAGAAAAATCATCTTTTACCATTGGCTGTAATACAATTGTTTTTTTTTTTGTTTTTTTTAAATGAAAATAATAGGACACAAGTGGAGGGGGTGGGACTTCGGTTCTCTATACAATACTAGAAAAGCACTCGGAGAGCGCAGACCTCCGCCAAGATAGTGTTTGTACTTTTTTTTTTTTTTAAGGCAGAGTTTGTATTTTTTTAAGGTAGTGTTTGTATTTTTTTAAGGTAGTGCTTGTATTTTTTTAAGGTAGCGTTTGTACTTTTTTTTAAAGGTAGTGTTTGTTTATTTTTTAAAGGTGGTGTTTGTATTTTTTTAAGGTAGTGTTTGTTTATTTTTTAAAGGTAGTGTTTGTATTTTTTTAAGGTAGTGTTTGTTTATTTTTTAAAGGTAGTGTTTGTATTTTTTTTAAGGTAGTGTTTGTACTTTTATAAGGTAGTGTTTGTATTTTTTTAAGGTAGTGTTTGTAATTTTTTAAGGTAGTGTTTGTCTTTTTTATTTTTTTTTAAGGTAGTGTTTGTACTTTCCTCCACTAGATGGCGGTGAATGACCTCATGTTGCTCTGTGCCACCATGCCCTATCTCACAATTATACAGAATCCTTTAAAAAAGTTCCTGGATCCAGGCGGTGAATCAAAACGCCTCCAAAATTTAATCATCTCTTCCTTGACCCAGAGTGGACATACCCTGAAAATTTCATCAAAATCCGT
>JAQQZY010000003.1:20075583-20087591 GCA_030068375.1 Ostorhinchus rueppellii | reverse complement strand
ATCCGTCCATAACTTTTTGAGTTATGTTGCTAACAAACAAAGTCGGATGGTAACAAACAAACGCACAGTAAAACATATCCTCCTTGGCGGAGGTAATAATAACTCCTGTAAGAATATCATTATGTGTCTGCTGAGATTGTGTGCAAGTGATTTGAAGGAATCTTTGAAGAAAAACTAGCACAAAATAAAGTTCAATCAGTTTTCCATAAAGTTTCACCAATTGACAATAAATGGAATTATATCCCATTATATACTTTGTCAAAGCTCTCATAATCTGTGTCGTGCAGATGGTTAACCTGCAATTCCATCTGGCAGAAGATGAGGTATAAAGACAAAAGAGATTCTTAATTAAAGGGGAAAAAAAGTGTTTCCCACCATAAGGACTTTCTAGACTGGAGAAAATATCGGGCGTAGTCTACAAAAACATTGAACTTTCTTTTTATGCTCTATAAAGGCATCAGGAAGCTTTAGCTTTATCCAGGGAGTCTTCGAGATCGATGATCACCCTCTTCTCAAGATTTTCTGCCATGGGAAACAGACCCAAACAGAATTTTAACAAGCCTTGTAAGAATACCCTCAACAATCCGATGCAATTAAAAGCCTGGTTAGTTTAACATTTTGTCAATTTTTCAGATACTTTGTGTGTCTCTCAAAGAAGACTTCTTGTCAAGAGATCACATCCAAAACAGGCTGAGTGTACAGTGAGCTTTAAATCACTAGGTTTGATTGAGGAGAAACACTGGCAGTTGTACTTAATGAATCCCACAGTGCTCGTACTAATGAGGAGTTCTGTGTTTGGGTGGAGTCTCCCTCTCTCCACTGCCACCTTGATTGCAACTTATCTAGGTCATCTGAGTTTGTGTTAATCACCGTTGGGTTTGAGAGAGACCCAGTTAGGTGATGAAGCCCACTTTTCTCTCATCAAGGAAATAAATCTGTCAGCCCTTCATCATGCTTTCTGTAATTATTGTTGTTCATTCTCACTTAGGTCAGAAATCTGGATTTAGCGACTAATCACAAGTTACTTTTCAACCTAGAACATGTTATCCCTCAGTGTCAGTGTAAAATGTGCAACATAGAGGACAAGATTTTTTATCTTTTCATACATTTTTGTACATGCTTAAATCAGTGAATCCAGCAGGATTGATCTCAGTCAGTGCTGATCTCCCATGTGACTGATGCTGGAGGTGCTACCAAGCAGGAACCATTAACATTGTCTATATACAGATTTTCAAACTGTCCTAATGAGCACAGGAGGAGGAGTATGTGAAGGAACTTCAGGTAGTAAATCATACTGTGTTAAAATCCAAATCTCAGTTCTTTAGACAGAACAATACCCAGTAGACACACGTGAAAACTGTACAATTATCAGTGGGTTTTCTGCTTTCTTTCCCTCTTCACAGTTTATTTGTTAGGGTTAGATGTCACTTTTAACCACAGGCTGTTTTTCCTGTTCAGAATTTGTCACATCAATTAGGTGCTTTTGAGTGAAAACAGACTATTTCCAAATGACTCTTGTTATTCTGAGGTTATTCTTTTGCCTGGCTCACTGGAAGTACTCTGCTGGAATAGGGGATAATATTTCAATCACACAGTGGAAGCATTGGCAAGATTAGCATTCTCCTCCCTTTGTCAGCTCCGCATTATTACTTTAAAAGTCTAGCTTGCTACGTGAAAAAGCAACAATCTCTAAGGTACAACTACACCTCCATAATGGTGGGTCTTGACAAAGGTACATTTCTATTTATTCTATTGTCCTTCGTGCACAAATGTTCAATGAAAACAACTTCCTCAGCCAAACAAATCAGATAATTTTACTTGCTTTTCTAGAATGATTAACAGTACCATGCCTTTGGATGGTAGGAGAAAATCAGCATATCCAGAGACAATTTTGCAAAACCCACACGGAAAGACCCGACGCTGGTCGGAATCGAACTCAGGAACACCCTGAATAAACAAGCCAAGTCCCTAAAAAATAGAATTCCAGAAGTCTGGTTTCTGCCTGAATTAATCTCTAAAAATAATAGCATCATACAAATATACACTACAGGACTACAGTCATTAAAGCTATTTGGAGAGACATGGGCTGATTCCTGGAGAGATGTTTTCTGTTTTTTTCTTTAAATATATATTTTGGTGTGACATTGACCTGGTTAAAATGTTGGAAACACCTGGTTCAATGAGGCCTGAATGAGAACGCCAACCTTATTTGGGCACCTTCCCCATCTTGTGCAGTGGTACTCAGTTAACCACCAACACAATACTTTCTACAGTGCCAAATTTAAGGTTTATGAGCCAGTACATACTCATGACTCATTTCCTAGGGAACCATAACATGTAAAAGTATTGCTGTTCTTTCTGGACCCTCATTAACATGTTTTGAGCTCATGCCAGATTGTTGAACATTTGTGCTTCCAGGAAATTGAGTTACTGCGGTTTTTCACTGGCTTCCCAGATGAGGCTGATATGGGAGTGAGTTCCTCAGAAGTTCCTTAAGTCCACGACGAATTCCTTAATCTTGCTGAAGTTCAGAGAAAGTCAAGGCTGTT
Source organism: Ostorhinchus rueppellii (assembly GCA_030068375.1). Classification (NCBI taxonomy): domain Eukaryota; kingdom Metazoa; phylum Chordata; class Actinopteri; order Kurtiformes; family Apogonidae; genus Ostorhinchus; species Ostorhinchus rueppellii. Next base: position 20,085,042 of record JAQQZY010000003.1, on the reverse strand, counting down.
GTCCTTCCACTACTGGGTCACCTGGGCTACATCATCTGTACAGACCATTTCATTATTGTTACATAATAGGTCAGCAACTATGATGTCATCTGCAAACTTGATGTAAGGACAGGTATTGAAATGAGACATTCATGACCATGAAAAGTTTAGTATAAATGCATTTAGTTGCATGTAAACCTCTGACCTTATCTATATGTCAGTGACATTGACGTCTATTGAAGCGAAGGTCAGCACATGAGAGACAGCTGGTGCTTAGAGGATGAATAGTAATGAATGTTGTGATGCTGTGACTTTTCTACTAGCAACAGGGAGTCAGATTTTCCAGGGACAGACATTTATAATTTCCAGACAATGTGGTTGAATAACTAGGATGACCTTTGTATTTTCTCTCAAGGTTGGCATTTGTGGTTTTAAGTGAATTGTTTCTTCCTTTAGCCAATATGAAAGTGGATATGACATAGGATTTGATTGTTCTGAACTATAACAACTCATTGGATCTGATGGTTTTTCATCTGGCTATACAACCTATAAAGTGAAAGCTATATGTACAATTTAAACCTGAAAATATCTACACAACTCCCATGATTCAACACTCCTTCACGGCATCTTTTAATTGACTGGGAGACCTCTTGCGGCAAAAAGTACATGCCATGTGTTTTAATGGTTGGGAGGCAGTCATATGTCCCATGAGCAATGAAAGAGCTGGCAGAGGAGGCAGAGAGAGGCAGCTTCTGGCTATAGTTGAGGAAGAGCCAGGCAGGTTGGGACCAGGGGGTGTGCTGTAGGGTGTCAGCAGGGGGTTAGCTGGGCTAAATTCCTGCTCTTGCCTCTGTTCCACCACCAGGAGGTTTACTGTGGTTAAAGGAGTGGAACATCAATGTCTAGTGGTCCCCAGCTAATAATCCATCTGGACTGCATGGCAGGCATTGTAGGCCCTCCGAGAGTACAGCAAAACTCCAGAGGGGGATGTCAAAACACTGGTAGAAGTGCAGTAAGCAGCAATACCCCATAGACCAACCTGATTATTCTGCAATCTGTGAAATAGGCTACTTGTTCAAACATTATCTGAATATATCATCAGTCACCATCAGCATTAGTCACTTAAAGGTGCCATAAAACATAGCTAAATATATCAATAAAGCCAAATATGCAAATGTATTGGACCGTAGAGATGTGAACTGAACCTATTCATATCAAAAGTGGCCACTAGAGGTAGTAGTGAGTCACTCTGCTGGTCTTCCATAGTGAGAAAACTAATGCACCAGAAAAGTGACAAGATGGGATGAGAACCACTAAAAAACAACTTTTAGACTTAAATAAAGCACTGTTGTTTTCATCACTGGACACAGCTCAAAATGAAAAGAATGGAGGTTGACGCCAAAAGGGCAGCGTTTCTTCCGCAAGAGTGACTTGATTATGAGGATTATAAATGTATAAGATTAGTATGTGATGTTATGATCTTGGCTAAGTTTGCCTTTTTTGATCCATGGTTTAGATTAAACTGGGACAGTTCTGACCTTGTTTTCATGATCCCAAACAGATCTTTAGTGCAGATATGGAGAATTTAAACCGTACAGAAAACATTGGTGATTTGTGGTTTTACTGCAACTGTTTTCTGCAAAGTATAATGTATAAATAGTATAATATAAGTTATCGACTGATGCAGGATGCTTAGATTATAAGAAAGTGCTATTTTGACTGGCAAAATAACTAAGTATTAATTTTTGGAGAAGAAAACTTGATGAAACCATAATGTGAATGTATGTTCACAATAAGCTTTATACGTAACTCACTGAGTGTGATACAATCTGACAATAAATACTGTTGATTCTTTGGTTGCTTCGGTAGCTGCAGGTGTGTTTTGGTATGTGACTTCCCCCTGCTGTTGAGAGTTTAAAATATCAACACTACATATAACCACTTTGACCACTCAGGTCTTAAATGGAAGTGGTACTATTCCCCCCCCATACAAGAAGACAGCATTGCTTCAGCATTCGCTCTCCATCTGTTTATGCTGCTTCGTCTTCTACCCTGACACGCTGCCTCTGTCTGTATGTGGGAGGGTGTTGATGCAGAATTAGTGTGTTAAGGCCACTCTTCCTCAGTGTGCTCTCATTCTGTCACCGCCTTTAGCTCTGGGTGTGTGTGGAGTGGAGTGGGGAGCAGGTGGTCAGCACAGCCACACCTGTTGTTAATGTGATTGAGTAGAAGAGCTCGTAAAGAATACCCCAGTTGTACCATGGCACAAATTAATGCAACATGGTTTGACAACATGGTAAAAACAAACCCAAAAAAAGATATATATATATATATATATATATATATATATATATATATATACAGGCATCACTGTATATTGTCTTTTTCTGTGTGTGATTCATACACAGTTGCTCATATCCACTAGTCTGTCCTGTGTGTATGTGTGTGTGTGTGTGTGTGTGTGTGTGTGTGTGTGTGTGCGCACGGGCTGAGCTGTGTTCCAAAATTACACTTCACAAATTAGTTCCACAATGATGCCTCTGCCACTTTGGGACAAGAGAGGGAGTATAGTGGCTGCAAAGAATGGGAATCCCCTAATTTCAATAACATTGCTCAAGGGCTCATAAACACAACATATCACACAATGAATGAAGGGAAAGTTGCATAAAGAAAAAAATAGGTTGCAGTTGAAGCAGGGTCTTACTTTGACTCTGGTAAACACTCACAAATCACTAGGGGTGTGTGTCTGCAAGATGCAAGAAGCTCAGTTCATTAATCATGTCTCTGTTGTGTCAAAGCAGACCTAATTAGATTATATTATACATGCTTATAAAAGGAAGCCAACCAGGAAGCATATGATTGGTAACAACAAACCCTTATGTACATGCATAAACACAACAGAATAAGAAGGATGCACACATGAAGTAACAGATGAAGGCCTCTCACATGTTTGTCAAACATGCTTGTGGCCCAGCAGAGGGGATATATGATGGGACAATGAAACACATTCAGACTGATTTGTAATTTGATGGTCAAAAACCCAGCAGGACAGTATGGTGTCACAATAGGCTGAATGGACAAAAGTGTAAATACAATATATCACACTTAACGTCATGCAGACATCAACTTTTCCAGGGCAATCTGTTAGGATGTGTGACTCTGGTGACTCCTGGCACCAATCGTCCCATCTGTCATCTCTCGCTCTGTCGTATTTCCTGTTGCTAAAATAAATATTTGGACTCCTGCTATCCCAGAAAGCCTTTTTACAGCAGTACCCTGTTCACTAGGTTATTGACACTGAGGAGATCGGCCTACTGCTGGTGTAGCATCAAGCATAACACATTCAGATTATATGAAAGATAGGCTAAACCCTGCAGGCTTATTTAAAAAAACAAAAAAAACAACATAACTTATAATGAAGGTGATACTTAGAGTAGTATGACAAAATGGTTAAAAAAAAAAAAAAGAAAGAAAAAAAAAGTGAAGGATGAGTTTACTTTCTATGGTGTTTTCCTCATTTAAAATTAACACACTTGCACTGATCTGATACTGGAATCAATAGCTACCTCCTGTGTTTTTATTTTTAAATGGCCCTGAATTAAAAAATCATTGGAAAAAAAACAAAACAACACTTATCAGCTTTAAGTGACTGATACCGGCTTTCTGTGACTTTCTTCCAGCTCCAACATAAAACTATAGGTTGTCACTTTTGGCTCAGATATCTATAGCAGCTATGCTAGCAACGCAACAACAAACAATAAGTTAAGCTAAATGGTGAAAAACAACTGAGCCAACTGAGCACTTAACAAGCCAAAGACCCAGGTATTTTCCCAGGTATATGTCAAGAATCACTGATGTTCACAGAGGAGCGAAAAGGTGAGTATTATTTTTGGCAGAAAGACAAAAACCAATCTTCAAATGAGTGCTAACATTGCGAGCTAGTTAGCTATATGCTAGCTCTGGCTAATAATGAAACAAGCGTTTTAGATATGTGATTGTTTTAGTTTGTCCTACCACTATAAGATTTATTTACAGGAAAAGACACAGAAGTTGTAGAAAATTTTCTAGAATTCCTAAGTATGTAAATATACTATAGTGGCATACTTTTTCTGGAATTATACTCCTTACGAGCAGATTTCTTTAGCACTTCTTTGAGTCATTTTCTGCAGTCCCATTGTGTCACTGTTACATGTATGATATTTGACACTTTAAAGAAGGTTGATGTTTGTCATTGTGTGAAATGGCTCATTGGACTGTGTCTCTTGTTACTCTACGTTACTATCACAAAAATGACTGTTAACTTTGGATATTTCATCTTGTTCTTCAAGATTCATGTGGTAAGTAACCTTTTAAGAAGTGAAAATTACTACAATCATGTCAGAGCTGGAGATACATCTTTAGTGACACAGAGCACACAGTGAACACAAGAGGATGACTTTCCTGACTCGTAAAATTCTTTTTTAATCTGACAAAAATCACATATTTAAATGATTAATGAATAATCGTGATCTCCCTTTATGTTTTTAACCTTTTTTGTTTGAACAATATGAGTTTATTGAATACACTTTCTGATGTTTTATTTCAGGCTTCATTCAACACATGTCAAATGTTTCTGTTTGTGTTGCTTCTTTTCATGTGGTTTGGGGTCACACTGAATGGTTATTTTAACCTTTACAAATCATTCAGCTCTGTGTTTTGTGTTGTTTAAGGCTGTGTACATAATTCCAGTTTTGTATCTGAAGAAAAGAGAATGAGAAAAAAAATTGTATGCTCATTTCAACCATGCACACTCATCTTTTCACAGTACTGTAGGTCTGAAATCATTTAAAAATAAATAATTTTTAGTGAAATAACACCAACAGAAAGCCCTCTCAGCTCATAACCCCTCCACAAACCTGTGGAAAACCCAGCAAATTGCCACTTAAACCACTAAAACTGAGCACAAGAACCATTTAACGGGCAAAAATTTTGAAAAGGTTTACTTGTCTGGGATTTTTCAGCCTTCACACTGCTGTTAACAGTAGGAGTCCTAACTTCATTTCTTATTGTTTTGTGGAACAGTATTATTACTTCATTGCAGACATTTTGACTTGAACACAGCTGTACCTAATGAATGCATCTATCTGTCAAGTTACTGAAAACCAGCCGGACAGAGGCCTCAATGTACTCTTAAGTACTGTAATAAATTCTGAAAACTCAGCTTGGCGAAAATATTGTACTGAACAGAGATAGACTGTATCTATCTATTTATATATTTGGGAGCAAATTTGCTGAGATTTATGTGACATTTATGGTCAGCAGAGATCCCCTTGCATGTGATTTATTTGATCCTCCAGTTATGAAACCTATTGGTTACATGAGGGTTAATATGCAGTGGGGCACAGTGATGATGTAGGTATCATTATCACTGTCATTATCATCATTACAGAATGATGATTCTTGATGAATTTCTCCTCACGTTGCGAACCCTTTCCGCATTGATTGATTTCCTCGCTTTGCTCCGTCTCTATGAAAATTGTTCTGAAACATCTCATCTCTTATTTTATTCTCCTTTTCTTTAGAATCACAACATCATAAGTGCTTTGTCCTCCACACTCCTCAATTTAAGGTTGTTTGTGAAGCTGGTGATTTGAGAAGCAGAGCTTGGTGAACTCCACGGCCAAGGAATGATGAATTTCATTCTCGTGTTTGTCCATCTCCTACTTATGATTTCACACATATTACAAATCCAATTTTAGCACAGATATCATATCTCACTTATTTTTCGATCTTCAAAATTACCCTTGGTACCTGTGGGTAGCCAGAACTGAAAATGTAACACCTTGTTGTAACGGCTATTCATCATTATCTCATGCGTTCTGTGCCTGGCTTTAGTGTGCAAACTCTCTGTCTCCAAGTGGTTAGCGTGCTGCAAGGAAATTATGTGGATTTGACACACTGAAGTGACATGACCATTTTTACACTTCACAGAGCATCGCATGGCAAGAGAGGCAAGCTGAACATGGTGTTGAAGAAGAAGGGTGCGAATGAGAAGAGAGAGGATGAAGATGAAGGCTGGCGAAAGTGGAGGAGAGGAATACCGGCGTTTTATTTAATCTCCTCTTTATTTTATTTCCACCTCTGACATGCATATGCTGACATGCTGTCACTCTAAAACTTTCACTTATTACCCGCGCTGTCTTCCCTCTCCTCCCACTCTTCTCCCGATGTTTGAAGCACCCGTCTCCTTTCCACCCACACTCATTCTGTCTCCCGAGATCTTTACCTTCCTGACTTTGTTTCTCCTTCCTCTTCCTCCCCGTCCTTCCCCCTCTGTGTTGTTTTCCCTTGCTCTTCTTTTTTATCTCAGCTGCTGGATGGCATTTTATTCCCTTTCTCTTGCTTTCTCTCTCTCTCTCGCTCTCTCTCTCTCTCTCTCTCTCTCTCTCTCTCCACTCTGCTGCTCTTTCTTGGTTTTAGCGCCGCTGTTACAACCCTTCTCACTCTCCATCTGCTTACACACATATTCATGCAGGCAAATACAGTTTTAACATGAATCCTCTGTTTACTTCTTCCTTGCTCTTTTGCCAGCTTCACACTGTCTTCTATTTCTCTGTTATGTAAATGTCTAAGGCTGTTCCTTTTTCTGAAGCTTGCAAACACAAATACACAATCTTGAGTCACTTCTCTTGACATTACCTAATCTCACACATCACTATTCTAACATTTCTACGTGGTTTGATAGGTCCAGAACACACACACTCTCTTACCCGCTAGCTCTCCCCACCACAGTGGTACACACCCTCTCTCCTCTCACTCTCTTTTCCTCCCTCTCAGTCATACACATTCTCTCTCACCCTCAGAGCTCTCTCTCTCCCTCAGTCCTCATCTGCACCTCAGTAGAGTAGCATGTTACCTCGATGCAGCCACAGCGTCGAGCAGTAACCAAAGACTGTCTGACTGACCAAACAAAGAGAGAAGCGAGGACGAGTCTCAGCTCTCCTCAGCGTCTGGCTGCCTTCTCTGACAGGAGGGAGGAAGAAGAAGAGGAGAAGGAAGCTCAGTTTTCACACTGTCCTGACTCACTTTGTCACCTCAAGCAGAAGGAGCCGCAGAGGATGCGAGGGAAATTAGAGGAGCGAGTGCTGAAAAGTTGGCTGTCATTCACTCAGCTGTCCATCATCATAACAAACCCCTGACAAACTTTTTGAAACTAGAGGAGAAGGTGGGCTTTTGAGGTGGAAAGGTCCCTCATCCCAGGTCCTTCATCCCAGATCCTTCTTCCCAGGTCCTTCATCCCACGTCTTTCATCCCAGGTCCTTCATCCAAGGTCCTTCTGCGTGCATGTGTTTTGATCACCCATGTGGCAGGACGCTCTGTGGACCCGTGGCCGCTACCTGCTGGAGAAAAATGATGGCGGCGAAGGTGCAGAGGGGCCTGACATCTTGGGAGACGGGTGCCCTGGATTCCAGGGTGAAGTCTGCGTGGAAGGGGAGAAGCCCCAGGACTGGCTATATGAGTCCTACTACAGGATGAGCCAGCAGCATCCACTCATCGTTTTCCTGCTGCTGATCGTCATGGGAACCTGCCTCGCTCTGCTGGCGGTGTTCTTCGCTTCAGGACTGGTGGGTAACAGTGTGTTAGTAGAGTGTTGTGTCAGTAGACCACTCCACTTTTAATTAGCAGGATATGTTTTTCTGTTTGGAACATTTTCTAAAGCTTAAGTCTAAGGGTCATTAGGGGTTTGGAGACACATTTGACCCATGTTTTGTCCACATGTTCCCTTTCAAATCCTATCCCTACGCATGAAGTAAAACCTAACTTCAGGCTTTGGTACATTGATACTGATTTTGTTTTACTACACAATGGTTTGTAGTTAAATGTTGATAAGCGACAAGTATGAAAGATGGTGTTTAAACACAATTAAATTAGATTAGATAAGTTGATATTTCCAGAAATCACTTGACTTTATCAGTAACTGGATAACTGGGACAAATATTTTATTTAAGTTTAATGTATGTGAGTATTAACTAACTTCAGAAAATGTAGGTGAGAGTTCTTCCAATTCTAAAATGTTGTGTCAGTAGAAGCACTGAGCAATAGAGTGACTTCATGTATTTGTTAGTTCTAAAAACGTGTTGTCATGTTGTTGACTATGAAACATCTGTGCTTCCCTCGGTCTGCTAAGTGAACAGCACCAAAAGCCCTTCTCAGTTGATAAAAATTATGTTAACGTACTGAATTTGGAGCGAATAAAGACCGCTGTGTGTTTGTAATGCTTATGGAATGTTGCTCAGTTTGTTATAACTCCATCAATGGCTCTGCTTCACTACAAACTACATCCATGCAGGGCTTCATCAAGTATTCAAGTATGAGATAAACGTCTATTTTTTTTGTGTGTGTGTGAGTGCGGGGCGCTAGAATAAAAATTCCGCACGAGACTGAATGAGGCAGGCAGGTCAGTGTGCATTGTATTACGTATTAAGTGTATTATGTGTTATTATGTGTGACAGCATAAGTGGCTGTGAAGCGGCACTTTAAATTGCAACACTGGGCTTGCAGAGTGGATCAAGAGCGGGATGAGAGTTGAGTTCGCAGCTGTGTGGGTGTTGGTGCTTTTGTCAAGTGAAAAGTGTTGTTTTGGCCACAAACACTCAACCATAAACATGAGCTATTGTTTCTGAAGTGCTGCTTTTGTGTTTTATGAAATAGCCCTACAAAAGAAAGCCCACTCATGGTTGAGGTTTTCGTTGCTTTGAAATTATTGTTTTGCTGCTGCACTGTACGTTCAGGGTGATCTGGAGACATGTGCGTCTCTGTGCATCGTGTATTCTCAGAGGTTGCGCCTAGAGGTGATACTGAGGTCCTGTTACATTCAGTGAACTCCATAATGTGGCTGCTCTCAGGAGAACATCTGCCTAAATCGATCTTTACTTCTATTTAAGACAAATCAATACATTTCATTGCCTCTGGCCGGTCGATTCAGTCCTCCTGTTTCTTTTCTTCTTCTGGGGCATTAACTTGTGTGTTCTTGGGTTAAATTACAACCCCCCTCCTAATAATTTCCCATTATTCACAGTTGTAATCATAAATTTCTTTCCCATTTGTCCCTATTAAATGACAGGCAGGGCTGTCCGCAGCTATGGAGAGGTTGTTCAACGGGTGTATTTATTACTGTTGAATGAAGAAGAATGGCAGGAATAAATAGAAGGGAGGTATGGAGCTGGGGGCTGGGGCAGCTGACGGAGGGGAGGATGTTGTTGTAAGTGTTCTGGCTTTATCAGTGAGCCGACAGAGACCCAACCAAAGCAGCACTAATGCTCCCAAAATTACTGCCTACTTTTATCTCTCTCCGCAGATCAGGGCTGGAGTGAGCGAAAGCACTGTTCTTAAGATATAGACCCCCTCCACCCAGACTTAGTGCATGTATGTCTGTGTGTGTGTGTGTGTGTGTGTGTGTGTGTGTGTGTGTGTGTGTGTGTGTGTGTGTGTGTGTGTGTG
>JAQQZY010000003.1:20061326-20073549 GCA_030068375.1 Ostorhinchus rueppellii | reverse complement strand
TGTGTGTGTGTGTGTGTGTGTGTGTGTGTGTGTGTGTGTGTGTGTGTGTGTGTGTGTGTGTGTGTGTGTGCATGTATACACTATAAGCATGCTACGTGTGTTTGGGTGTGTTTGTATCAGGAAGTGTCTCATTTCCTTCTCATACTTATCAGCAATTTTTAGACAAAATCATTCTTCTCATTTTTTCTTCCTGCTTTGAAGTTGCATTATTTCTCTTTTAATATAAGAGTCTGGGTTAATCTGTATTACATGTAAGTATGTGTGTAATGGGGTTCTCTCACTTAAGATGCAAATGTGTTTTACAGTTAGGTATTGTTCCTCTTATGGTGACAGAATATGGGTCCCTTGTAACAAAGATGAGGGTTAAAGCCAATGGGAAAGGACCTCAGCTCCAAAATGAAACCACTGCAGAAGCATCTTAACATATAATACTGATGACAACCAGTAGATACTAGACTCCTGAACGCCCTGGCTCCCATAGACCTACAATGAACTTCTCTGTAAGTTATTCTAGTCTCAGTTTTGTTTGGCTCACATTCTATTAGTCCATCTTTAAGTATTTCTGCAATTAAGCTCTAATCTGTGAAGAGAAAGACTGGATGTGCTATTGATGTAAGTTACACTTTTTGAGCTTTTATTCATTGGATGAAAAGAAAAAAAAACATTTGATGGAAGTGTAGTTAATGTACAGTAATAAGACTGTAAAATTACTTTGTTACACATTTGCTGTGTGAAGTTTTGCTGTGGGTAAGGTGGCATTTAGCATTAGCTCCCTTTCAGCTTCTATTCTTTTGTCCAAATATGGCCCCTTCTCCTCCATAAAACTCAACATTGCGAGGGCCAGTCTTCAAACAACTGGCTTCAAAATTACACTTCAAAAACTAATCAGTGATGTTACATTTCCTTTATTTACAGGTAGTTATAGCTACATAAAAAAACCCCAAAAAAAACATTTTTTCAGGTCCATCGTGAAATATTTAGAGGCATTTGGGGTGCCTACCAGCAGAAATGGAAAATAAAGTGTATAAGTATGACTTTATTAGTGTATAATCAAGCAAAGATAAGAACTCTTGTGTCTTTGTTATATTACAATAAGACATTTACATCTACAGGAAAACTCCATGTTGTGCCACCATGTTTCTACAGTAGCTCAGAATAGACTTCCTCCTCTCCTTTTTCCTGTTCCACAGTGGGTGGCATCCAGTGTACCAACGTAAGAGAGGGTGAGGGACAGATTCATTTGTTTGTAATCTGTAGCTTTACTGCTATATCTCACTAAATATTACACTGAAGTCATTGTGGCTGGTTCCTTGGGGCCACTGGGACATTACCTCCACATTTAGAGAATAAAGGGTATTTAAAGACACGCTTAAAGGAGGTGGTATTTAGCTTTTTTTTTTTTTTTTTTTAAACGGAATTATGCATTTTAAAACATTTCCCTGAGGTCTACATAAACTGTAAGTGCTCTGCTTGGGTCTGAATTCTTCATTAATTCAACTCCACAGGTCCATCTTCAACCCTATTTCTGAGTAATGACACCAGAAAGGTCATTTTGAGCGCTGGCCCTTTAAATGCACATGAGCCATTTCATGTCCCACCCCCTCCAGGTTGTTGTCTGTGCTGCTCTGTCCTGTTCAGCCACTTGTATTTGTTAATACAATCAAAAACTGAACATTTTAGGTAATTGGCTGGAAGTTTGGACATATTTTCAGTTTTTACTACAACCCCTGCTGCTGACAAGCAATGATGTCGTACTCGGAGAAATGTTTGTCAGAAGTCTTATATGTTGAAATGCCATGATGTAACTAGTTACAGACGTAATAAATTAAGCAGGAATTAAAATGTGTTGTAAAAATCCACTCAGTTTGTACTAAAATGAATGTAAAAATAGCTGTGCAGCACCTGGAGGGTTGAAATTCAAACTTTCTGAATTATTAGGGTCCAAATATACAAATAAATGAACCAAAGACTAATAAAAGTGGGTTTAGCAAAATATGAGACTTTCAGAGATTTCTTCAGAGGGTAAGAGTTTGGTATGCTGTGGGTTAAGTGTTCATGAAATTCCCAAAAGTCAATATAATGTCCTTAACACATTGAAAGCTCAATGTGGCTGTGACTCCACAACCTGCAATTACACGGAAGCATGTTAACAAAATGACATTTAAAAGAGAATCTGACAGTTTCATAGAGATCAATAGTACACCTTGTAGCAGTATATTGAAAATCAATGAATTCCATATAAGAGCTCCACTTACTTTTTATGGTCTAGACCATAGATTACCTCAATGTTGTAAATCTATGGATCATTTAACCTGCTTTCTTTATCATTTGCAGCACATTTGTAGTTCTTATGTAAAAAGAATATGTAGATTTTATGTGTAGACCATCTGCTGCCGTCTTTTCAGCTGCTCTTTGCAGTTTGATAGATGCAGTGAAGTGAGAGTAGACTGTTTTGTGATGATGGATCACCAATCTGTTACTCGGGGCAGTAAGCTAAATGAACGAGATGACAAATGCTGTGACATCACTTTCAGAGCTTTGGCATCAAGATATGACTTGCAAAACTGAAACTTACAAGAAATTTACCAAGAAATGTGGATATTCTATAATATTGCAATACTTGTTTCACTAAAGTGAAATTATCTGAACTCCATTTTTTGTTTCCTTAATAACAGCATCTTTTTACTCAGTGTTTGCTTCAATATACATCTTGAACCATGAGTCATCGACACTAGAAACCAACCAAAACCAGTAAGCTTGTTTAATAATGACAATCCTTGAAGCAGATGGACTACATAGTCCCTACGGAAGTTCCTATAAATCTCTGTTATAATGTGTCCTTCCTCTTGCAACAATATATGTTATCACATCTCGTGTCAGTATAAAATAACACACTGATTCCCATTGTTTTACTTGAGGGACACATGCAACTGTAACATTAGACAAAGAAGGATAGTGTCAAATATATCCTGCTTTTCACTTCCTGGTAGGGCTGAAAAATGATGGAAAAGACTGACATTTTCTGACACTGATGCAGCTGTGATGACTTGAATAACTGATCCTTCTAAAATGACAGGCCTATATGCATATATCATCCTTTAAAGGTGGGAGATTTATGCTCACATGAATTTTGTGTCGGAGTCTGATTTGTGCTGATGGGCTCATTTTTTGTTCATTAATTTGATGATGATGATGATGATGATGATTTCCGTTGTCTGCATCTATATTACACTCGTTTTTACACAGTGCAGCACTAGGTGTACACTACGGACAAAGCTAGTGGTACTGTTAGCAGACGTTTGAAATGTGCAACACATATTACAACATAGAGTTCAGATGAGCACACAAATCTAACAAACCGTGTATCCAATAACACTTAATTCTGAGTAAATCATGTTCTTTCAGAAAGGATGCATCACACTGGTGACCTTTTAGGGTTGCATGATAATTATAGTGTTACTGTGGTTTTTCTTACAGTAATCCATTTGCTGTGTAAGTTTGACTGATCAGCTTTTGAAGGCAACAATGTGTGTTCAATTCAAGACTTCCTTACTTCATTTACCCATAGCTTCATTCTTTTCCCCAACTTATTCACCATATTTACTTTTTCTTGTGAGAATATTCCCTTGTATGCATGAATTTTGAGCTGAATTGAACCACTTATCAGCTACATCCCACTGCTGTGGCCTCTGGCATCTTTTTGTATAATTGTGAAATAGCTATGTTTTGAACCTCTGCTGTCGAAAACAACCTCTGGAGTGCAGTGACGAATGGAAGTATGATCACACAGTTCACATTATAAAAAATGCAACAGTTAGTTTCCATCAAAAGTACAGTGATTCTTGATACAGTAAATAAGTTCATCTGCACAGTTGTGATTTGTGATATTGTTTGTCAAGGTTATTTTAGAGTCATAGAAGTACTATTTCTACTGCATTTCTATTTCTGGCTGAGCAATACGTCTCATATCCCAATAACTTAACAAAACCAGAATAATATGAGGTAACAGTATACAACATAGTGTATATATATTTAAACTATAACTGCAAACAAAGACCTAACATTAATACAGGGATTTGAAACCCAACAGGATAGTGCACAAATTGACATTTGTGTACTGTCATCATATGATATATACCGTATGCCACCCTGTTCCATTCATAAAAACAAGCATTTTGTAGAAATCATGAAATTGATTTCTTGCTTGTTACTCTAAATAGGGCTATGAATTGCAGTACTCCAAATCATCGTTCTTGGTTGGATGCTCTGCAACCTTTGACCTGAGCGCACTCCTCTGCACTGCAAATGGAGCACTTAGGGAAAGCTTTGTTGATTATTGATGACCTTCGTATTTGAGCTGAGAGCGGATTGTAAAAAAAAAAAAAAAATGCTCCGAGTGGCGCTTCATCACAAAAAATAAATATTCAACAGGAACCAGAACATGGAAAGTACATACAGTGTGTGGTGGTTTGTGTTTTCCTCTCATGGCGTTGCTGAATAATTAGATCGCTGCCGCTTTTGTGGCTGCCGCTGCCATGTTCCCCTGTTTCCCCTGTTCTGCTTTGCCCCCTTTCCTCCCAATATAATAGCTGGATAAGCCAGACTGGGGTAAAAAAGGAAATAATTGTTCTGGATGACAATACAGTACATTATGCAGGCAGGCATAGCTCCCTCCCTCTATGCCATGTGGAGGGAAATGACTTTAAATGGATTCAAAAGGGCTTTAACAGGCTTAGATGGCCTATAATCACAAATGTGCAAAGTGCCGACACTAAATTTTGTAGAGAATGGCTCCAGAACGTATTCCGTTTATATGTATATGACTATATAGATATTTGCAAAGTGTGTGTTGCTGCTGAAGAAAGCCTCTTTATTGCTGGTGTCCAGTCTCTGGCCTTTTTGTGAGTTTGCAGTCTTGCTTACATCCTCATTGGGATTCAAGCTGTGCTCCAGATGACTGTATAGCTGGTGTAGCGTCAGCTGCCTGATCCCAAGGGTTCCCTTCGCCAGACCCTGACTCATACTACCTCTGCGACATCGTACGTGTACAGTAATACACAGAGAGTAAAACCCACCCCTCTGGCGTTAGGCTCTGCCGTCCTCAACAATCCAGAGAGTCAATAAACTGTCAAATCAACCACAAATTAAATGCAGGATCCCTGAGATCTTTTCATAGTTATATTAAAGCTGCTAGAGAGAGAGAGAGAGCGAGGGAGCGAGAGAGAGAGATTTTTATGTCCACACTGATGTTCATTTTACTGTAAAATTGGGGACATCCAATGACAAAATAGCTTGCTAATTTAACATTCACGGCTGCTGGACCTGTCAGTGCAATCATGACTGTTAATAAAATAGTATATGTGGGTGTTATGTAGAATCAACTCTGTGAAAGTGTGTTCATTTCACAAGTGTGGTCACAGTCTAAAATGATGGGGAGTTTACTTGTGTTTCGTAATTTACAGACTGAAAGGAGGGTGGAATGACACAGGACCATATTATTCACACCCTCCACACCCTGACTGTAGTTGTGTGTGTTTGAAGTGTCCTTTTGTGTGCATGTGTTATGGGATTGTTTGGATAGTATTCACAGTTTTCAGTAAAAAATCTGATTGTTACAGTAATATGTTGAGGTCACATGCATATAGGCATGCTCACAAGCAGAGGTCATGTTCAGGTTAGATTTCACGATAGAAGTGTTGAAGATGAAGACATTAACTAAGGCTGAAGGGTGCTCCGTTCTCCCCTGCTAATAATTTATCACAAGACACAGATGAAGTTGAGTTTTCTGTATTTCACCAGATTAGGATGCGCGTGACTAGGTTTGAGCTGTATCTGACAGAAGAATCACCCATTCTTCCAAAAATTGCCTCTATAAAAGGGTCATTTTGTCGGATATGGAGTCACTTATCTTTAAGAAAAAGGATTTGTGATAGCTTGTGAAACAATTTGCACTTGATGTTGAAAGTTTCAAGGAACAGGAATTGAAACTTTCACCGGTGAAGAAGGGTGAAGGCTTTGCAGTGGCTTTGCAGTTCTGAAGAAACTGCAACAACAGTTCTCAGGTCTGTCTCTGCTATAAGATAAGTTAGAGAAAAAGGAGGCGTTGTGTTGTCGAGGTTAATGAGGGAGGTCTGGGCAGAGGTAAAGGGAAACAGTGTGTGTCTGTGGGAGTGGGAGTATGTTGACAGATTCTAAATGCTGACTTTGACAATGTGAGCACAGAAGTGATGCTATAGCACATTCCCCGGGCTCAGACTGTCTGTCTGCCGATCTGTTCATCCATTTGTGTGTCATGTTGTACCTCTATCTTTATGAGGGTTCAGTGTCCTCACTATACTGTCAGAATGGGTCATTGATGTAAAATAACTATTGTGTTTGGTTTTGACCATAGACTATTTAAACAAAGTGAACATATCCACCATGAATTCCTCTCCTGGTTTGTAGATGACCATTTTGAAGCCTCAATTCAATCTATGTTTTTATGTATATGTATTATTATGTATTAATAATATGTGTTATTGGTTAGTTTTACAGTCAACAGTTAATCACAAACACCAGGCACCAATAGACAATAAATATATCAATGAGACCAACGTGGCATTAGCAACAGGAATAAACAAATTCAGTTGGTTGGACCTGCTTCTTAGTAAGTGGAGACTCAGGTTAACCAGGACGGAGCAGACTTTCCTCAGTCTTCTGGTTTTGTCTGAGAGGTTGTTCAGAGTCATGCCTGCGACCTTGCTGCACACATTTATGACCTCTTGAAACAAAGAGCAGCCTTCAGGGCTGAAAAGTGATTGTCTATTGTCTATTGATGAAAGTTAGATGGCCACTAGTGCTGACCCAAGAGGGGACTCAATCCCCATAGACCTCCACATATAAATATAAATAAATCTGAATAAATGTGTTTACAGTTTGCTCTGCAGAGTTCATTTCCCCTTCTGTGACAAAGGGGGAATTTCTTTATCCTTCACATGTTTTTGATCGGTGCTTGGTTGTTCAGGTTATGCCTTATTCGTCAGACATTCAGAGCTATTGTATTTTGAAGAAAAGTGATTTTTCTTCTTTACAGGCTCTGCTGTCATAGTTGTATTTAAGAGTTACATTTGCAAGGTTATTGGATATTTGTGTCACATAGTTTACTGCTTGGTAATTACAATATTCTGTGCAACTTGGCTCCATCAGCTATGTTAGCATTAATATATATTAAGATGCATGTTCTCCCCATGTCTTCGTGGGTTCTCTCCAGGTACTCCGGCTTCCTCCCACCATCCAAAGACATGCACTGATAGGTTAATCAGCTAATCTAAATTGCCCATAGGTGTGAATGTGAGAGTGATTGTTTGTCTCTATATGTCAGCCTGCGATGAACTGGTGACATGTCCAGGGTGTACTCCACCTTCACCCATAAGTATTTGGGATGGGCTCCAACGACTCCTGCGACCTTAGTGAGGATAAAGCAGGTTCACAAGATGAATGAATGTTCACCCAAACATGAAGTCTACCAGTTCTTTAAGTATATTAATCCAAACTGCATATGGAAGTGTATGTGGGTTGTTGATGAAATGCAGTCAGGTGTGAACTACAGATCAGCTTGTTTTCAAAAAGTGTGAATGTGACACCAGATCTACAGCTGTTTAGTCCAGTAACACCATCTTTCTCTTGTATCCAGAACACAGAAGACCACTTGACGTTCCTGATCACGGTGCCAGCTGCTCTCTTCCTCTTCCTGTCCATTTTCATCCTCGTCTGCATTGAATCAGTCTTTAAGAGGATGCTACGCCTCTTCTCCCTCCTTATATGGGCTTGTCTGGTCACCATGGGTTATCTGTTCATGTTTTCTGGAGGGATACTCAGCCCCTGGGACCAGGTAAGAGATTCTCTGGATGTGAGTGTACTGTATCTGTGCCAAATACATCCATGCACCAATGACATGTAATCAAATCATGACAGATGTGGGGGTATTGACTCATGTTGCCAGGCATCCGTGAAGTATGAAAATAAATAAATAAATAAATAAATAAATAAATAAACAATTGTTGGAATGGTTCTCAGCATACTTGGTCTGAATATCTGACTTGATCATGTATTTGGAGTCATATCACTACTGCATTAAGGTGTAAGTTGTATTTTACCGCTGCAGATGTCATAACAATGCATTTTCCAAAATCCCAAAATTTTTCAGGAGGTTATTTAGATTAAACATTCCAAAAACATATATTTTTTTAATTAACGCTTTCTACTTCCTTTGTGTGAACAGATCCTAATGTACCGTAAAAATGAGCACCTATCCCGACTTCACTCATGATAACAGCCTGTGCGCTCTATGTTAAGAACTTGGGCCAAATGTTCCATGAAAGCCCTTTTTCCGAGTGTCTCACTGCTCAGTCTCTTCTGCTCCTCAGCAGAAACAGTATGCAGCATTAGTTACCATTAGAAATGGCCATTAATGACAACAAATGACACACAGGCGTGCACAAATGTTACATATTGCACCTTTATGAATCCATTAAGAAACACTTCATGCTTTATGTTTAACATAAATATTAAAAATCAGCACGTGGTGAGGTGTTGTCACTGGGCTGGAACATGATGAAATATTGTAAACTGGAATATAACAAAAACACAAATCACATTACACAAATGCTTTGGAGATGTAGGAATAGACGTAGGAAGATGCACAATAGACCACTGGAGTAAAAGTACCTATTTAAATTCTACCAGTCAATAAGGTAAAATAAGACGAGATGAGAGGTTAATATAAGGCTTCAACGTGTTTAATGTATGTGAGCCTGAGGTTTGTAAGTCACTAAATGCATAGGTATGAATGTCTTCGGACAATGCATGCACAAACTCGGATTTAATTCTGCATTAATGAGGTCTGATGAGAGCTGGAGGTGAACAGATCAGCAGACAGACACATTAGTTTTCAGTGCCAGACTCCTTTTCTCTATGTCCCAGGAATCCTATTTTCTCATGCTAGCACCCTGTCTCCCTCTATTCATCAAAACCCATTTCTCTTTCCCCAGCCTCTCCACCTGCCCCACCCCTCCCCCCACGCCAATGCTGAAATTTCCTTCTCTCCCCCTTTTTTTTTTTTCCAATCCCTTCACTCTTTCTCCCTCCCTCTCATCACTGGTTGAGATATTTTTATCAGCCACCTGTGAGAGTGTAATCATTCTGCATTATTAATCACTCTACTCTTCTCCTATCTATCTATCTATCTATCTATCTATCTATCTATCTATCTATCTATCTATCTATCTATCTATCTATCTATCTATCTAGCTGTCTAGCTGTCTAGCTGTCTAGCTGTCTGTCTGTTACTATTTTAACTTTGGCTTTTACAAAAGAAAATGAAAAAAAAAAGATTACAGACGCAAAGCAGAAAAACAGTAGAAATTGCAGGCTGCTCTCAGTGGGTTGGACTTGATTGCGATTACTGAGAGAACACTGTGTTTGGTGGAGCACACTGAGCTAAATATCAGAGACTGCCTGAAAAAGAGAGAAGGCGAAACATAGAACAGAGTGAGGCGAGGGAGAGCGGTTAGTTCTCTGCTCGGTCATTGACTTCTAACCTTGCCGTCATTGCCCAGACATGTTCTCCTGCTCAGGCCTCTCTCTGTTCACAAGATGTCTATGTGAAGTACGAGACGTGTCTGCAGCCACTGAGCTGTTTTACCATTTTAGTCTGGGTTTCATTCACTTTCTCTGAAGGCCATAAGTCTTTGAACGTCCGGTACCACAAAATTTCAGGTAATTGACTCATGTAGGAATGACTAAGGCTATGTTCATAGAGCAGGTCTTAATACATAATTCAGATTTTTTTGATGAAATCAGAATTTTTTGTGTGCTTGTTCATAATACACATTAAAATGCGACTTCTATCAGTTTTGAATATAAATTGAATGTGACCCTTAAGTGACCCACGTGCGCAAAAAGAGGTCCTGATGTAATACATGGCCATGCAGGCACGCACTGTGTTTACAGAAGTGAACATGTTTTTCCCCCACTTCTCATCCTGGGACGCAGAATTGTGATATTTGTCAAATTTCAATGACATAAAGGTTGGATTAATGCGACCTGGCCACTCAGACTGAAGACTGAAAAATATCAAATACGTATCAGATTTAGGACCACATATAAAAGTGGCCTGGGTCAGATTTGAAAAACCTGGATTTGTGCTGTTCAAACTGTCTTTAACGGATTGGATACAGGTCACACACAGATAAAAAATATCTGATGTGGGCCACATTTAACTGCAGTCTGAACAGTGTAAGTGTAGTGTGAGAGTCTTCAGTCTATTCAGCAGGATAAAATGTTGTCATGGTACACTTCTGCAAACATGAATACTTAATATGTCAGTGTCTGTGTGCCAAAAATATGCCAGTGTTCTAACCAGGAGGCAATAAGCATGAGTTAAAAGTGTAATACTGCTGACAGCCACTAGACTCTAGATCAGAATGACTCTGTCTCTAAATGACTTTCTCTATAAATATCTATTAAGTCACTGTGGTGTCATTAACTTTATTGGACCCTCTAATAAGTGTACTTGTGCTCATTGTGTACATTATTCCTGTTAATAAGATTTTAGGGTCCTCAGGAGGTTTAGGTGTCTCACCTGCTGAGTTAGAGTGTCTGAGCTTCCCTTTATTGAATAAAATATTTTTTTCTGTCACACAGCTGCACTGTAGAGGTGATTAAGACCTTACAATAAGAAAACATTTAAAAGGTTTTGTTACACAACTATTTCATGAAGTTTAATGTTAATTATATTAGCTATGTGGTTTCTTAGTATAGAGAGGTGAAGTTGAACCCCTTCTGGTTAACCACAAGAAACTTAACTTCAGGAAAAATATGACTGACAGTCAGTGGCAACAGACAAAATTATTTTATTTGCCTCCATTTTTATACATGATGTTTCACTATTTATAAGATCATTTACAAGTCAGTAAACTCACAACCTGTAGTAACTGTGTTAAAGAAACTAAACTAATCTAAATTTGTGTGAAATGGTCCAATGAACTGCATCTTCCATCACATATCATACATGTCACCAAAACCACAACTATTACTTCTGCATATTTCTCCTTGTTTTTTGATAGTGAGATTAATTTTAAAAGTAGTGGAAATCACTACTGTTGTGGTCAAGCTGAAGCTGCAGAGACGTCTTCAGGATCTCAGAACAGATAGCCTTTGTATACATACTAACTTAAACAGTTTTCCACTCAAGTGTGACTTAATTAACCTATTTTTTCAACCTCACATTCATCAAATATGTGAATGATGGCATAATAGAATAAGGTCCATGGGACATTACCCGAAGAGACAGCCCCTATATAGATTAGTTACATTTGCAAATGTTAGCAGCATTAGTTCAGTGTTGCATATGGTTTGTCATCATGTCTGCTATTAGAATAGAATAGAATAGAATAGAATAGAATAGAATAGAATAGAACAGGTCTTTATTGTCACTCTTACAGAATGGTGAATGAAATCAGTTTCACAGCTGTTTCTGTTTAGCCGTGCAAAAAGAAAGACTTCTGTAAAAAAATATACTAAATTATACTGAAATTGCATCCTGAAAAACAAAGAAACAGGCTACTAAAACAAAAGGCCATCTCTATACTATAGCTACAAGAAATATATACAACATATATTGGATATATACAGGTAACCTAGGACATATGCAACGTATAATTAAAAACAAGGTGCATGAATCATCAGTTTTGCTGTGCCTACTTATGAAAATTATTTGTAAACTATTAGCAAGTAACTGAATTTGATGAACTTGCATTTACCACAGCAGTAGTGGAAGCAGTTGTAGTATTCATATATTCGTAGTAAGATAAGCTTTTCTCACCTACAATCCCTCACTCTTCTCCAGTTCTGCCTTTGCATCCAAATATCATAATTTCTGGCTTCAAAATGTCAAGACAGCTGCAACTAAATCCCAAGTTTCAGCCTTCAAAATGGTGCTCAGCAAAAAAGCAAACAAACAAACCAACGGATTATGTCCACTTGTTGTATTCAGTCTATAAATGTAACCCTCACAGATCTTTACAATTGGATGTTTAGGAAAATACATTGATGTATTACTATTTAATTGTTTAATGACAGTAAAGGTTAGGCATTTCAGTAGGACAAGGGCTTTGTTTAGTAAAGAATAACTCATCTATTAGTGTAAGGATATAATAATTAAAAAATAAATAAATTTTATTTA
>JAQQZY010000003.1:20017129-20028304 GCA_030068375.1 Ostorhinchus rueppellii | reverse complement strand
GGGCATAAAAAGAAGAGAAAGTTAGAGAGAAAAGGTCAGAGAAGAGGAGCAGAACAGAGAGGAGGATCAGAGCAGAGCTCAGTGTGTCCAGATGAGTCTCCCAGCAGTCTAAGCCTATGGCAGCATAACTACGAGCAGCCTGAGCCACCCTAACTATAGGATTCATCAAAAAGGAAAGTTTTTAACCTATTCTTAAACATAGAGAGAGTGTCTGCCTCCCGGAGGTGGTTCCACAACATTGTTGTGGTTCACAGATAATACAGTCATTTACTATAGTAGTGTCTTACAGTGGTTATATGTAAAACCAAGCAGAGGGAAGTCACATACCAGAACATATTTATAACTACCAAAACCACAAATGAATCAACATTTATGGACCCGCAGACGGTATCACTCACCAAGTAAAGTGTGAAGCTCATTAGTATGATAGAATCATCAAATGTTCTTTGTCAAATTGAAACTCATTGCCAATTATTTTGATAGTCGGTAAAAATAACACTATCATATAATCTTCACATGGTACATCAGCTGATAGTTTACATTATAGCTCTGTTAGCTTAGCTCTGTTCTTAGACTTTAAAAAGCCACATTGAAACCATAAATCGCTTCTGTGACCTTTTATCACTTTGTCATTTTGATTCTGTACGTTGTTTCTTAATGTTTCTCATCCCATTTTCTCACTTTTTGACACTTTGGTTAAAGGCGTGGTTTGGTTAAAGACTACTCCCTCAAGTGGTCACATAAATCAGGCCATGGTATACGTACAGTAATGCATTTAGATCATGTCTACAATCCAATACATTTGTATCTTTGACATAACTTCAGAGCTCTTTATTCTCTACTACTTTTAGTAAATGTTTTAATATTTGAAAGTAGAAATACTACATTTAGCCCCTTTAAAGTGCACTGAGACATGGAGTTCCCAGATAAACCAGCATATAACTTACCAGATAAAGATGGTTAAGACTTCCCTTTGTTGATAACATTCTACCAAGAACATTTCTATACAAAAATTCCTCTGGCTTCTGATCTGTGTTCATTGCTTTTGGCGCTGTTTTTGGCTAAGTTTGAAACAGTGCTTAACAGTACTCTGCCTCCTAATCCCTCCATAACTTGGATAAGAGGCAGCCACCCCTCCAAATATCTGCTATAAGACCTTTCCTTATTCTGCCTCAGTCAATCTGTGCTCACAATCCGCCTGCTTTATACACCTCAAAGTTCACAAAACAACACAGGAATCACTTTTTCACCGTTTTTTATTTGGAGGTTTTTGAATTTGTCTTTACAAAATACCTTGATACACAAAAATCATCAGAATTTATCAGTGTTACATTAAGACATAACATTAAAACAGCCATAATCAGGTTACAAATACCTAACCAAGATAGAAAGAGAGGGGTTTTCTTAGTCTGTATGGATATTAATCAACAAAAAAATAATAATCTTATATTGATTTCACAATGAGCTGAGGTGAGTTAAATGCAATGGCATCTCTTTCCCAGGTAACTAAATATTCTAACACATCTCATCCGTGTTGCTTAACTGTTGCAGCTCCAGCAGCTGTGCTCAGATCTTTTTATATCATCCTTTGTTCTTTGCAAAGTATTAAAATCCTTGTAAAGGGATTTTTTGTTCAGGTTTTGTTGGGCAGGTCAGAAATCATGGCTCAGTGACGCACTACAGCCATATTTAGTATGACCTCTCCCCAAACACTCAAACAATATAAAAACTGGAGCGCATTAGCATCAGTGGTTCTCCCACTCAATCACATGTTGCTACACCTACTCCATAATAAGTCGTAAAAATAAACAGTGTTTTATGGTGGAGTGTGGAGGATGGCTGCTTCTTTGATCTATGACTATAACTGCAACTTACACTTGTAAAGTAATAAAATATTTCTGCATGTAATTTAACTTCATTTGGCTAGGTTATGCTAGAACAGATGATGGTGGTGTTTGTGACTGAGAGGAAATGCTAACCATCTCCTCTTGAAACACTATATTCTTATTATTCCAGAGATTGTGACTTTTTTTTTTTTTTTTAATTTTCATTTGTTGTATTCTGGCTTTATGAAATCTGTCTTCACTGAAATTTTGCCATACATAACTGAAAAAATATATTCACCAGTATTATATTACAGGCAGCAAACAAGATAGTCTTAATTTTGTGATTTAGGCATTTTTCGCAATTTTCAGAATCAAAACCTCAATCATGTTAACCCTTACAGACTTAAAACAGCTATTATGACCAGTAGCATCTACTGATCTAAAATGTGTGATATATTTTGGACCACTAATCCTATTAAGATATGTAAATAATTCAGGTAAAATACAGTTTCATAGCTTTTTATCAACATCAAATATGATCCATTTGCACATTCAGAGGTTCGGTAGTGAAGATGGAGACATCATCACCTTCTGCAATTTTGATTCACCTATAGAATCTATGTAATTTGGTGAATGACAGTGTTTTTAGTTCAGTTAATGATATTTTGCTGAAAGAGTCACTTTTTCTTCATTTTTCTCTGTTCTGATATAACCTTTGAATTCACTCAAGTGTTTATGAACATCTGCTTGGTTGGTAAATTAAATTTAGGAAAATATTTGATGATCACTGAAAAATACAAAATGCAGAGGATAATATTATAATTAATGGTAATAAATCACTTAGGAAAGGTTAAATATAGTAAAAAAAAAAAAAATCATTTTGAAGTTATCACTGAAATTGTTCTGGGTCTTAAAGGGATGAGATATAATATTAAATTAAATTAAAGTATTAAAGCATTAAATCATGTTTCATGCCTTAACCACACTTGTGCAGATATTTTACAATACAGATATTTTTCTTTTCATTTGGGCCTCATATTCACAGATAAATAGCGTTTTAGTAAAGAATATACCATCTCTTGCATGACACAGTTAAATCCACCAAAAATAAGGATTTGACTGAGCATTTATACCACTTTTTAGTCATTTTTTGTGTTGTTGTGTGGACAGAGATATTTTATTAAATGGTCATTTAAACAGAATTTGAAAGAAAAGATGAAGAAAATGGTCAGTGAGTTAATCCCAGCCTGAGCCAAAGTCCTACTTCTTCCAATTTTGCACAATAGGACCAAATTTTAGAACACAATTATATTACAAAGGAAAGACATAAGTAACACATAAGATGCTTGTCAGCTGAAAGATAATTTCACAGATCTAGAAAGCTCCAGTCTGTCATATAAGATAGTATGGCGTGATATTAACACAGAGTGACCAACTACTTTTGACTAGAGAAACCTAGTTATTATGTCATTGCTGATACCATACCATTACTGATTTTGATCCAAACATAGCCTTGATGTGACAACTATTCTTCGTATTGCTTGGCTTTTTCTTTCACAACAATATATTTTCCATATCCCGCTGGTTAGCTGATGAGGCCTGTTGATGCCCTGAAGATGCCCCAGATAGAGCAAAGGCTAAATACAGATCGTGGATCACAAGAGGTGTCATCTCCACTGTCACTGTTATTGATTGTCACTGTCAGAGATGTTCAGTATATCTGCAGGAAATGAACACGGCCCCCAATGGACACTATCTGTTTCACTTCTTATTTTATTCCCCTGTCTCTCTCAGCTATTTTTACGATAGACTTCATGCTTTTTTACTGTCGTAAGCTATTAAATATTCACCTGTGCTAAGCAACCACTTTTGTCAAAGTGTTGAAAAAGTCATTCCTGCCCTTTTCGCTGCTCTGTGGTTGTATTGTATAGGACAGCACTTGTGTCAGCAGTAAAGTGGTGGGCTTTTTGTCAGAGAGAGCCTCTCAGCGTACATGCCAAGCTAAAAGGAGAGCTGCATCATTCTTCACTGGAAGTATTTCAAGTAGCGCAAAACACTGACAGTCAGGTCAGCGATGTCAAGAGCAATGGATCGAACACTGTTCCGAAACCGCCAGGTCCTTTTTACACCCACTGAGTTTGAGCACAATAGATGTATAAAAGTTCTGCTTGCTCTGTTTCAGTCAATATATTAATGGTCAGCATGCTATCATGTCTATAGAGATTTAGTTTATTATAATTTATTGGCCTCATAAGTACAAACATAGATATGAATAGTCTGGCTTTATTTTTCTACATATCTAAAGGTGGCTACTTTACATTAGATTGTACTTTCTGAACTTTATGTTTGTTAAAGTATACAATTTCAGGGTCAAGTTTTTTGCAGCCATTGACATCACACATATATTATTAAATTCAGTTTATCTCTATCTTAAATGTGGGATTTGTAAGACTTAAAGTCCAGTATTTAATATTTATACATTAGCATGCAAGTTGTATAAATACACATTTGAAGTTCTTCTAATCTTGTTTGCTTAGTAATTTGTCCTATATTGGACTGGGGGCAGACTGGAAGCTACAGTAATTCAGCATTCACTTTAGTGCAGTAAGCATTTAGCGAACTGATAACTGTGCAGTACAATATACTCATGTTTTTGGCAAAACTGTTAATGAATGCTTTAAAGTAGAAATGTTAACCTCCAACAGTATATTTTTGCATGACAAATTTTAGCAAACTAAAAACTGAATTAATATCAGCAGAAACGGATGGCTGTTTTAATTTATTTAGGTATGACCATTATGCAAAGAGTCATTAGCGTAATGACTGTTTGTTGTCTTTTCATCCTGTTTTGATCTCTCAGACTGACAGACACAGTCCTCTGTTGGGCCTTCGCTCTCGCCCCTCTCTGGACGGTGGGAAAATGAGAGCGTCTGTCAGGATGACCCGTTACCTGGAGTCGTGGGGCGCTGCCAAGCCTTTTGCCAACCTCCACCATCGGGACAGCATGACTACAGACAACGGGAAGATCAACACCACAGTGAGTATGATTGAATTCACACAGATGCAGATAAAAGTGACTCATATTCAAGTAATTCACAGTTTGATTCTTGATTCAGGATGTTCCCATGGGGCAGTACCACTTCCAGAGACGAGAAAGGTGAGCGAGGGTGAAAACTCATCTATAGTAATCCAGGTTTTTCACCAATATGAGAGCGTCTCCTGTGTTAATATTCAGATGTGTCTTGTACTCTGATCAATGCCAGGTCCAAGTCTCAGAGGAGGAGGTTTGAGGAGGAACTGAATGAGCGAATGATTCGCACCATTGATGGCCTTAACTCACAGAAGTGAGTCATGTTTCTAGTTTTGTCATTGTTTTATATTTCTGCTTTTTTTTTTTTTTTTTACTCTCATCTGAGCATTTCATTCTAAGCGGAACCACATAATTCATCCTCCTCTGTCTGTTACAGTGACTTTGCATCTCAAAACAGCAAAATGATTTTGAATGTCAGAACATTCAGAAATGAGAAGTGGGATCTTGCCATTTATTCTGTGACCCATAAAACAAGGAAATGTGTTCTGGCTGTAAAAGAAAAGAGGTGTTGTTTCTGCTCATTTTTATTAAATACTAATCAGATAATATGCCATTTCTACATGACCTAAGTGAATTTAAAGTCTGATATGAGTGGTGGAAGTATTCAGATGTTTCAGTTCAGTAAAAGCACTAATACTCCACTAACTAAATAAAACTATTATCAGCTAAATGTACCTAAAGAGTACAAACTAAATGATCCCAGATGTGTTTTGTCATTGCCTATGATGTTCATGCTTCTGTTGCATTTACTGGTGTTATAACATCCTGAATATGCTCTGTCTAATAAATATTGATCTGGTAGGGGTTTTACTCAAAAAAATTCACTGTCCTCGTTAACATCTCAAACCAACATTTCCTTTAGAATAATTACATTTGAAAATAACTTTCATTTCAGCAGTTTAACTAGTGGACACATTTCCTGCACTTAAAGTCAATTTCAGTGTATGAGCAGTGATGACCTTGGGTTTACTCTTGTAAAAGTTATGTCACAATTGGTCACAAATCCTGCTTTTGAGTATGCACCTTAAACTTTGGAGCCCACTGAAGTTTTTGAGTGGAGGGGGGCTTTAACTACTTTACAGTATCAAGTTGTTTAATCTTCAGCAAAGGATCGTATTATGCAATTCTGTAGAATGTTTTATGACCTTGTGTTTTCCTCTTATACAAGAGGGTTTTTAAGTTAATTTAGCTTAAGAAGCACAATTTTGAACTCAACTCATTAAAAAAAAATACTTTCAGTTTATCACAAACATTTAAGATCAACACATCTACAGATACATGGCTTTGTAGTAGAATAAAAAAAAAACAAGGATGTTCGAATCAGGAGTTGGTAGGGTAGGAAGAGTATATGAGCCAACACTGATCACAGGGTTTAACTGAAGCTCTACTGAATGAGAAAATGTATGTGCCATGTAACAAAAGCTCAGAGCCTGTGCCTACACTGTCTACCTCTTGTGTTTCCAGACAGTGGCTGAAGTCTGAGGACATCCAGAGGATCTCATTGTTCTTTCACAATAAAACCCTGGAGAAAGAGGTAGATGAATGCATACAAATCACCTGCACGTATTATTCACTGTTGAAATCAATCAGTGGAGCTGTATAGGCATCCGTGACTAAGATTTAATTACACCAAGCCTAAGCTTCTTTTTTTTTTTTTTTACATTTTGTACATAATTTATCTTATTTATATTTATTCCTTGCGAAAGCTACAACCATATCTTCTCTCAACAGTACAGATCCACAACATTACCAGCCTTTAAGTACTACGTTACCTGCGCCTGCCTCATATTCTGCTGTATATTCATAGTGCAGGTCCTCGTCTTGCCCAGGTAAGCCTGCACCCCTTCACAGGTTTTACACTGCACAATCCCCCCGAGTTTCAGCAAACTCCAGCTGTGGCAGCAAGCTGATGTGAAAAAGCCATTTGACGCCAGCTGTCTCATCCACAGGAGCGCACTGAAATGAAAGATCCCAGAGAGCAAGAGGCAGAATGCTAAAAAGCAGATACAGATGAAAGGGCACCATGTCTGCTAGTGATTATAGATCAGGTGAATCAAAGAGTGGCGTCTCTTTAATGGCGTGGAGGGAGAGAAAACCTCATGGTCATGCTAATTTACTGCTTCTGAGAGCCAAAGGTGTAATTTACCATCTGAGAGGCCATTGATTTTCTAATTCACCTCTCCCTCACTCTCTTTATCATGGCTGTGTTTGTCGCAGCATCGCTCTGCACATTTAGACGTGACATCATCTGTTCTATGGCCAGGGTCTTTAAATCAGCCATTCTATGTACCTGCTTAAAAAAAATCTTGTACATAAACATAACTTCATTACGATGCACATATCCTACTGTATAATCCACTTTTGATGAATGCTTAGTCAATGGAAATGGATTGCAGGTTGGGGGGAGAATACATTGAGACCTTCATTATATTTATTGCAGTGGATGGCAGTGCAGAGGGTTGAAAATTGCCAAGAAGTTTAGAGAAATTTGTGTGTGTGTTGCAGAACTGCTGTGCTGGGAATCTCCTTTGGCCTGGCATTCCTGCTCTTGGCTTTGATCCTGCTCCTCTGCTTCGCTGGTCACATTCTGGTGGGTTTGCATGAATTTGTGAGTGTATATACACATTCATTATACACTCAAACTCTGCTGCAGTATAAATTATGGAAAATAAAGTTGGAAAGTAAGTGCGTTAATGTAAGTCTGGTCACGTTTCTAATACAGTTAAGGTGACTGTAATATAGAAAGTTCTCTCTATATGCTGATGATATAGTCATGTTCAAGTCAATATCAACAGTATCTTTCAAACCAGATTATTGTGACTCCAGTTTAATAGTTTACATGGACCCAGATTATAATGATCCAGGAAGATTTTAATGTAGACATTCTAAAGTATCTTATCTGAATGGAGGTTGGAATCGCCTGGTAGATTAAATTCACCAAATCCTGATCGAATAACAAGGGCTGTACAAGGGCTGTACCAAACTAAGAACGCTGAATCAGGTTTGGCTGTTAAATTCTAAGAGTTATTCCATTTTTATATTTATTTTGTCTTATCTGGCTGCATTTGGTTCAAGTTTCTGGGGTGATTTTGACCACATCAAATGGAATCAAATCATTGGTCAACAATGCACCAAATCAAATCAACATATTTTGAGCATTTAAGCATCATAACACATCTACTGACCAAAGCTAACCAAAATCAACTATTCCCAGGCCAAACAGTGCATGAGTGGGATCTGAAATAACTGAGATGACTTACACAGAACATGAGCATTTTAAAGTATCATAGTTTTTACTATTATGAGCCTGAGGCACCTGAGCCATATTACATAAAACCTGATCCAATCTATTTTAAAATAGTTAAAATATGCCAAAACTATCTCACTGACTTTTTCCACATCAAATAGTCAGAGGTGGCACCTGGTGGACGTCCAACCATTTCGTTGTTTTTAATCAGTTGCAGCTTTTCCAAATTCTGTTCACAGAAATGGTAATTATGGTAATAATTACAATGGGCGATGAGACCTCAACCTCCAATCATGTGTCTAAATCCTCCACAAACCCAATCTAAAAATATGTGCAAATGAAACAGAACTTTTCTCAAATAACACCACCCCCAAACCTCACTGCCATGGAAGGAAAACCATAACATAAAAGTTCTCCTTAAGTCCAGGGGGAGAAACCCTGTTTACAGTGTGTTTTGGGCACACAGATAAAGCAAAAGTGTCTGTTACAGAATCTCATGTTGCATTCAGGGGTTCCTGCTAAGACAGGACCAGTAGACTCTTCTACAGGTGCAAAAGTTAATGCATGTGTCCTCCACCCCACTGTAGATGTGGAGTAGGTCTTCTATCATTACCACAGAGAAGCAATTGGATTTTGTGTCAACATTCTAATATTTTACTAATGAACAGGTTAATAAACCATTAATAGAACTGATAACTCCTGTTCACATGTGCATGCTGAGGTAGTATTTTCTGACTGATGTGGCTACATGAGGCATTTTTATTGTAAATTACTTGGTATTGTTATTATTAGTGGAATACTGGAGTCCATGGGAATGCAGCTCTGTACTAAATACACAGTACAATTTATATCTATGTAACTATTGTGTTCTGCAGTCAGTATGCATATCAACAACAGACATAATGTGTCTGTTGTTGATATGTGGAGATTATATATTATATAAATGGTATATTTCACTCATTTGTTATTTTTGGCATACATTTGTGTCGTAACCTTCACCAGACACTGAAAACATGACACATGTGAGTTTGAGTAGGGACTAAATTATAGTTTAGAACACAGGTGTCAAACATGTGGCCCAGGGGCCAAATCTGGCCCGCCACAAGGTCCAATCTGGCCCCTAGGCTGAATTTGTGAAATGCAAAAATTACACTGAAGATATTAACAATCAAGGATGTTCAAATCATTTTCGGTCAATTCAATTTAAAAATCAGACCAGTAAAATACTATCACTACTATCAAATACTATCACAAAAATGTTTACATTTACAGACTAGCCTTTTATAAAAAAAAAAAAAAAAGTGAATAACTTGACATCTCTTATCAAAGTATGTGGAATTATAATAATATTCTGCCTGTTATTTAATGTTTTGTGCTTTTATTTGTAGATCCACTGCAATCTGTATGTTGTAATGCACATGTATTAATGATAAACTTAGGTGTAATATTATTAACATTGCACTTATTTTACTGAAGAATTTTCAGGTTGTTCATATTTGTTCATGTTGTGTTCGAGTACAATTTGTAGATGTAAACATTTTCATTACAGAATTCTACTTTTTTCACTCAAAAGTTCTCATCCTATTATTTACATTATTTCACTGGTCCGGCCCACTTTATACCATATTAGACTGTATGTGGCCCCTGAACTAAAATGAGTTTGACACCCCTGGTTTAGAATGTTGTGTTTTTCTGTGTAGAAATACTTGATACTTTATTTGTTGGAGAGGGATAATAGGATGTTTCCAGAATGAACCCCCTCAGTTGCTGTCTTCTTCTATGTCTCTCAGTGCCTCACTGCCATTATTCGCTATCCAGGAGTTATTAGTTGTCTCCAGCGTCAACAGCTACCTGTCACAAGCGCTAGCATCAATAAATGATTTCTCCCCTAAGAGCCTGTCTCTCCCCACACGTCTTTCTCAAGAGAATATTATCACCCTGTAAGTGGGTCACTTCTAATTAACAGGGGGCTATCAATAACCTTGAATGTGTCCTGACCCAGAAATCTACTTCAGTAAGATCTGTACTAACCATCATTTACTGCTCAGCGTCCTCTCGAAAAAAAACTTGTGCAGTAAAAGAGCACATAAGCGACTAATGAGCTAGACATGTTACATATACTCAAACACACTGTCTGTGTGCATAGTGTTATTAATGTTATTTATTGAAGCATATTACAGGACATGCTCTTTTATCTGTGACCGAGCACATTCAACCACAAATATTTCCTGGAAAATGGAAATCTCTTAGAAATATATAAATATGGCATCCATGTTAGTTATAAAATGTTTTTATTGAAAATATCCAACAGTTTTTGTCATACACAAGAGAGAATTTAACAATAGTATACACTTCATAGTCATTTTTGTCTCATTTTTGTCTCATTTTTGTGTCACTTTCTAAAAGCTTTCCTCTCATGTTATTAGACAGTTTAAAACACCATCATAAAATTTTGCATATTATTTTATGCATTCAATGAGTTAAGTCTTTGATCAAGCTTATATCCTGACTATTATTTTCTGAATAATTTCCATTAAATTATTCCGTATTTGCTGTAGATTCTAGTGGAATTTATTTAGAAGGATTAGACTCTGAGTTATGTCAGATGTGGAGTAACACTTGATATTTTAGCAAATTTATTCTATTTATTCATTTTCAGAATTGTCACCTTTTGGGGTTAATGTGGTAAATAAACTCTGGTCAAAGCCTGTTAAAGAGGTTCTATGTGGTACAACATGATGATGATGATGATGATCCACTTTTATTCTTTGGCTTTTAACACCATGTGAGTTATGTGGTCCTTTGTGTCTTTTATTTATTTATTTTTATTGATTTTAGTAATTTAGTAATTATTTTATTGTTTTTACGATGTGCAGCACTTTGGAAATGTTCTTGTTGTTTAAATATGTTATATAAATAAAGTGGATTGGATTGGATGATGATGCTTATATTGTGCTTTTTAAGACAAAATAAAAAAAAAGAATGAGGGACTAGTGATGGAGAAGGTCCCG
>JAQQZY010000003.1:19971802-19983448 GCA_030068375.1 Ostorhinchus rueppellii | reverse complement strand
TTATAAGATTACACCTTTTCTTTTAATGTTAAGTGTGTGCTGTCCAAACATCCACTGCTTGCACTAAGAAACCAACTGTATACATATGCCTACATTCATTTTATACAGTATATTCTGTATCTGTTTTCCTATTTTAAGATTGGTGCAATTTGAAATGTTACAGCTACACATCCCCTTATATATTTGCTTGCTGTTGTGTTTAGAATATTGTAGGTTCAGGCAGGCTATAATGTTGGGTGCTATTATGGTTGTGACATTTGTGGAGGGAGTGTGTCTCTGATGTCCAGATTTCTTACGAACTGCAAGATTCATACAAACCCATCGTTATTAAGTATCTTTATGACTTAGACATTAGCGCTATTTCCTTTAAAATGACAACATTCGGTCTCAGAAAATTAAAAAAAAAAAAAAGAAGCCATTTTTGGTTCGTTTTTTCCATTTCTGTCAGGTAGCAACTTACTTTTTTGTTATTAAAGAGAAAATCAAAATCAATCCGTTTTTTAAAATTTGTTTTTTGTGTTTTGACACTGACATAGAAAAATGCCTTGAAATTCAATTTTAATTCCTCTATTTTCAAATGAAAATCAATTAAACAAGTTTTTCTTTTGATTCTGAAAAGAAAATCCAATTACCACAAGATACACTGACCATTACAGTATTAGTAGTAATGTGTTTATATGTTTATTTTATAGAATAGAATAGAATAGAATAGAATAGAATAGAATAGAATAGAATAGAATAGAATAGAATAGAATAGAATAGAATGGGGTGTTTGGGCCTTGGAGTGTCCCAACAGGAGCTCTGAGGAGTCTCTGCTCTCACTTTCAGGATCAAGAGTCATGTTTTATTTTGTGTTAAAATGGTGCCGTTGGTGCTTGTTAAAGATTTAGATGTAAGTGTAATCATTTGATAAACATCCTGTATGTATAAGCCTATAAGGAACCTAGTAAACCAGGTATAAAACCCCTAAAAGTATCTAAATAGAAGCATATTACACATCCATAATGGACTGCAAGTTCAGTTGAAATGTAGATTTGGTTTTGTCACATGTGAGGGTGAATGTTCTGTTTGGAATATGGTAAATACTCTACCGGGGTGGTGGTTACCTCCTCATATATGTTCAGTCCTCTTCCTTTGTTGTGTCCTCTGTCATCTCGGTGCAGTCTCATGTCGTATCCTTCCGCCTGGTGGAACACTTGGTCATACATATAGACCTCTGGTGCCTGCCGGTGAAGACACACTGAACATTAATCTGCCCTCTTTCAGAACAGGGCTGTTTTGTACTACACTGATATGTCCCACTGTGTCACAGAGGCAGGTTTTCTACTTTGTCCTTTATTGCATTTGTCCGATAGTTACTTTTTAAACTCCATTTTTGACCCTTTTTCTATTCTCTGAAAACAAGGCATCTCTAAATGTATTGGTTTTGAAAAAGTGTTCATTTATCTTCTTAGGATGAACAAAACCTGCTTCAAAAACCTGCTTGATTTAAGTAAGAAATTGATTGTCACACGGCTAAAAACAGGTCTGTTCCTCTGAGCCCTGGAAGAGATGACTTTAGAAATGTGTGGTTCTCACGGGACAGTGATATTACAAACATACTGTATGTTGATTTTATACATTTTCTGTTGAAAAAAGTGAAGTACACAATTGCATACTGAATAGTTGAAGAAGCTCACCCTCACACATCTATAGTAGTAAAATGAATCAACAATATCATGTATAATAGTAAAACACTGGACTATTTTACTGCACAGTACCTACTTTAGTTTTTTCATATTTTTTGTAAATTTTGCAGATAATAAGGTATTCCCCAGGTTTCAGAGGACTCAGGTGCTGTTTGTTGTTTGTTCTAGCGTTTGTCCAATTTTGTGGATATGTTACAAAGCACAACTTTGAGTATATTGACACGCCTCAGCAATTATTATTATAATTATTATAATTATTATTATTATTATTATTATTAACATTTTTAAGCATATAAGACAGTACAGTGCACTGTTGCCCATAAAGTTGAAATAAAATATATTTACCTCTTGTCATGAAATTATGGTGAAAATGTGATTTATTCTTGATAGATGCAATGTAACTGGGACTCTGTTTAAAGGTGATTACTGATGTGTATAAAAAGAGAAATGTGTCTGAAAACTATTATTCCAACTCTATAGGCAACAATGTATATAATTTCACACCATTTGGACCAATATTATAACTATACATGTTGACAAAGAATTGAAAAGACATTAACATTAGTTTAAAAAAAAAAAGCTTAGTACACTGGAGGCTCACTGTAACTATGCCATGACTTTTAAAAACTTAAAACACACAATTTTAGGACAGTACATTTTTTAACTCCTCAGTAATGTCTAATAGTCACTATTTATTCTCTGTAAACAAACAGATGCACAAATGTATTTTTGAGTGCTTTGTATTTATTATAAAAAGGTGTTATGGGTAAAGTATCTGCATTGGAGATCAGAGTCACAGAGGCCAGAACGCGTTACAGCTCCTGTTCCAGATTTCTACATGGTCCTGGCACATCTCCAGAACAGGTTCGTGTCACCTGCTGTGACAGCTGCTGAGACTCTGACACTCACATACTCAAAGCACTGCTTCATGCCAGTGCCAGTCATACACCCTACAGACTGTTAAATTTACATTTGCATTTGCACATGTGTGATTTCATGATGATTAAAGCCATTACATGACCTCAAACTGTCTTGATTTGTGTTTATGTGTAAATTATGCAACACTGTGGTCTATTTTTCAGGCTTGAGTGTCTATATCTCATTCATTTCAGACTGATTAGGCTACTGATTGTGCAGTTTAATGTCCTTAAGTACATTAAATCTCTGAAATTAATTTAATTGTTTTTGATATTGTTTTTATATTATTATGGTGTAAGATCTACTCAAAGTGGTTTTTGACCTTTTCAACCATAGATCACCAGACTATTCCAAAGAAATAATAAAGGAGTGTACGTTTCCTGCAGGTTTCACCTGTGTTCTCATGACAAAAACTAGAAGAAACATCATACACACAACACAAATGCTGAATGAAACCTGACGTAAAACATAACAAAAGTAATACAGTAAATTTCCTATTGTCTGAAAAAAAAGTTTAAGGCATGTTCAGTACAGAGGGAGGTCACACTGAATATTATAAACTAAGGCTTGTTGAAGCTGGGGTTTTTTTCCTGAAACTTTTGAGTAGTTTTTCAGTGTTGTACATACACATTGCACTTCATGAGTATCTCATACAGACAGAAAATTGCATATCTGGTCACAATAGCTAAAAACAACAGCAAAAACAACAAAGATAATTGTGGTTTGAGACTTCTTGCACACTACATGTCACTTGATTAATAATAATACACAATATTGTCTTAATTTGAATTGATCTTTTTGAACTATGTGACATAACTATAGTAAACTAAGCTAACTACAGCTGTTACACTAGTGTTCGGTGTAGCATTAGCTAGGTAGCTAAGAGGAGAGACTTCCAGAGTAGCTTCATTTCCTTCATGTTACCTTGGTTTCTCGGTTAAAGTATGACATTTCTTTAGGCTCCGTCCGTCTTGGAGGAATGTAACTGAATGAGGACAACTTAGAAAGTGGTTTATTCTCTGCCTCACGTAAGACGTCCATATTTTTGCCAAAGAAAAAAAAAATCTGTAAAAGCGAGTAAAGTAGCATAAATTTCCAGCTAAACGAAGGGCTCGCGTCTGTCGTTGCTAGGATACTGGACCACATAAACGGGGTGTGCTGCCTTCACTGGCTCTTTATAGGCATGTAAATAAGACCTTCAAGTTCAAATTTAACTCCAGTAATGTTTATCCCAGTAAGCAACTAGCTGAAAACAGCAGTTTACTACCTGACCTACTATGACTTTTTGTGGTGGTACATGGCTATTTTGTGAACAGAAAGGGAAAAAACATATTAGGGCCATTTAATTTTATTCCATACTGACAAATTATTGGCAATTTCTTCAGAATGGCCCATAAAAAATATTTTGAACCAAGCATTAGTTTGTGTTTCTTATTATTTGTTTATATTTTAGTCATCACCACTTTGGTTTCATCAGATGCTGATGCTGAAAGGAAGTGGTGTAACAAATTGTCAGGTAAAACTCATGACCATTGAGTCAGCAGGTGACTGTCAAAATAAAGTGATAGAACATATTCAGATCATTGTACTGCTGTCTTTCCTCATGCTTAACACTTGTCCCTTTAAGGGGATCCAAAGGCCCCGCACTGCATCTGCTGTGTAACTGTGGCAGTCGAATCAATTTATAACACTGGACAGACTGTGCCTCAAGCACAGTGTGGAATAGGCCTCTGTGGTTCAGGTTATAGACTTGAAATTGTGAGGGCTTGAGATAAAGTATAAATAACCTCCTAGTCCCTCAGCAGGATGGAAAGATACAGATGGTGCATCTCAGCTTAATCTTGGTAAATTGAGTCCAGTGGGTCAACAGGGGAAGCTGTTGCATACACACACACCTTCACTATCACTAATTTTGTCTATAATTTGTAACTTGGCATCATTGGAGCTGATTTTAATTTAATTCAGAAACAGAACACACACAAAAGAAGAAAACAGGATGGAACTGTATTAGAACTGTGTGCAGATTTGTTTATACCATATTTGAATAAGCAGCTGGAATTGGGGAAGAGCAGGAGGTGAAACCTGCCAAGCTAGTATTAACTTCCAGAAAACATCATTCACACTGTCAGCGTTATTGTAATTTCACTTATGTAGTAAATTTCATACATACAGATGTGACAGAAACAAACTCATTTGGGACTTTATGACCGAATCCTCCGACAGCCTTGATGGTGTATCCTCTTTCCATTAATAAGGTAAAGCTGCAGGAAAAGTACAAGCACCAAATAAGAAACAGTTGGAATGGAACAAAAGTTTTTTATGAATCGAAAGTGGTGGGATTAAAAATGTACTAAAACTTTTACTGTAGATTGTAGACACTACAGACACTACATATTATCATCATTTAATTTATAAATATTTACTTTATTCTTCTCTTTCAGGCTGCAGCACATTCAGTTTGAACAGGGGTAATTTAGGGCTAATAGGGAGTCAAAATGGAAAATGATTGAACACAGGTGATGGGAATGCGTGGTTATAACCATGACTTAATGCAAAAGGAACTTCTACAATGTACAATACAAATATTTCTTCTAAGATATCAATGGATCTGGATATATTTCAGTTTGTAAAGGGCAAGGTTGCAATCTTCAGCTGAACACAATGACCTTTGACCCCTCAAATGGTACCACATCAATAGTCATGTGACTCTGTAGAGCTCTATTGGTTTGTCTAACAAGTCACAAGGGTATTTCATTATATATACAACATTTGTACTGCTTTTCTTAAGCGTCCTCTAATTGAAATCAGTCATCACAACACCACCAAAACGCACGTGCGGCGAGGGCAATTGGGAGGCTAAGCGGACTGACAACCCACCTGGATCTCAGTCCAGGAACTAACTGACATTAAGAGAAATGGAGATTCTGATAATCCTATGTAAAGGTTATTTTTTTAAGGAGCTCACAGGTTCGTTTGATTAAGGACAGAGACATGTTGAAATAAAGCAAATAGTTTATTTAAATGAATCAAAAAGTAAAATATTGAAACTGGAAAAATTAAGCAAAAATATAATCTTATTACAAATTGCTAAAATCATGACATAGTTAAAAACAACAAGTACAGGTTTAAAATAAGCATAGCAACTAAAAAAATTAAGCTTAAAAAGGGTAAGCTGGGGCCCACGGGTGGGGGGCAGACTACACTGTAGGGTGCCCAGGGGTGCCTCCAAATACCTCGAATATCACTCTATCTATAGTCTCAACAGAAACAATATAGACCCAGTTACATTATACAAATAAAATCAACAAAGCAAAAATAAATAATTTTACGCTAATGTTGTGTGGGCGTCACTACCGTGGACAACCCTCCCACAGCACCATTGCCGGTAGTGATGTGCCACTCCAACCGTGGCCATATTTTCTTTCTTATACACCACATGCACATTCTCAATTTAACACTGAAAATCAAAAGTAGTTGCTAAAACTACTTTTTCTCACCATAGTTTTACAAACCAAAATTCTTCCAGGGGTAGAAATGTAGTTTGTTTGAACTACTGCCATACTGAAACACTTGCAGTTTTACAAGCTACACTTGAACTGTAGCGTCTCCAACACTGGTGGAAGGGAGTTGACAACACATCATATATATTGTATTCATACCTTCTACAACTAAATACAAGTCAAAGTATCTTTTAATACTGCTACATTCTTTGATTCTTTAATTTGCTTTTTCCATATTGATCCAGCTCTTTGTTATTTGAGGCCAGTTGTCAGTGTTCACACGGTGCACAGAAAGTACTGCTCATCATTTTATGAACCTTTATTATGCACAGCTTAAATTCTGTCGTATTCCATGTCTACCACATAAAATTATGTCTCTGTTCAGCCTAAACAGATGTCTTGGCCGGTGTCTAAACCTACTGAAATGAAAGGGCAGCCCCTCCATCTCATATGCAGTGGATCCGAACTATGTCTTATTATGCATACATAATTATACATATTTGCACACATACATAATATCATACATGCTGTCGGGTTCATCTGAAAATCTGGTGACCATTATGAAGACATGCATAAGAGTTGGAGTTTCATGAGAGATGTTACACCTCCTTGCTCACCCATTATACTTATATATGTCACATTTCAGAATAATTCTAACTAAGAATAAATTGTTGTGGCAGGTCTTACAGTGGTTAAAAAACCAATAACCACTCATTGGAATCCTCTACATTGGTCCCAAAGTTTCATGAAGACACTCAGTGCAAATGTAACTATGACATTTTATTTATATACGTAGCTAATACAGGGCTACATACATACATACATACATACATACATACATACATACATACATACATACATATACAGGGCTAAATATGGTATTTTGCCATTTTTACCATCATTATTATAATTATTTCTTAGTTATCTGCTCTATTATTATTTTCTACTTTTAGTTTTTTGTTTCCTTATACCAAAAGTAGTGTTGTGACAATAGTTGTACCCCACGATTGTGTTTTATCTCCACTTTTTTTTATATACTTGTCAATACCAACATGCAGGGCTTTACATCACTGAATTTGCACATAACTTTTCTGTCCCTACTGATCCATGAAAATACTGATCACGGCCCTGTGGTGGCAGATTTATTTCAATAATGTGGGTCAATGTGGCCAAAACTAAGGATTTAACTGTAGGCTTTAATACGTAAGAGTCTGGGACCCAACTCCTCTGTAGTCATGGACAATCAAGCCGTTGAAGGGTTCACAAAGCACAAATATCTTGGCCTTTTCAACGACCAAATGACTTAACTCTTTTATTCATGTAGCTTTTGTCCTTTTAAACAACTACATGTAGGTCTCATTGATATATTTAACCCCTTGATGCCGATTGTCGTGAATTCGCATCAAACCCCCTCCACTTCAAAATTCAACCAAAATACTATCTACTTGAAAGCAAAAACACAAGTGAATTTTTTTTTTCATAATTGTAAATAAATTCAGGCATCAAGGTTAACGTTTATTGTTCCTTATGTGTTTGTGATTAACTGCTGGCTGTAAATCTAATTGCCCTCAGGGAAAATAAAAATTTCCTTGATGCGGATAGACAAACCTCTACTACAATACATTATATGGACACATTGAATTCAGGTGTTTCTTTTCTAACAGGGGTCTGGGCTACAAAACAATAATAACAAATGTCATAATATAGTTTTATTTTGTGATAAGTATCCTTGCATTGGTTAGTTTTGTTTAAATTGTTATCTTTACTTCCAAACTGGCTCAGACATGGTTTTTACTTAATTTCTGTCGACATTGATTTTTTTCTTTCTTTTTTTTAAAGTCTTTTTTATTTCTATGATTTCAAATGTTCTGTCTCTAAATTTCAAAAATATTTTTCTAGCTCTGACTGTAAATAATAATTTTCTACCACAACTAACCATCTACTTATTTTACACCTCACTTAGGAAGAAAAACCTCCTATTAGACTTAGGAAATATTAATATATAAGGAAACATTGATGTATATAACAAACTAAGTGTGTTCCAATACTTTTGTTGGGGGGAGGGTCTTGTATATATTCATGTTTTATATTTATATTTATTGGTTAAAAGAAGACAATAAATTAAGTTATAATAGTGGAAACAAGGAAGGAACTGCAGTTTTTGACACCTTCCTCCACTCCTGGGTTTACTTTTTATCCCGAGAGGCCACCGTTATAGACAAACACACTTGAATGTCCACAGCTGTATGGGTCCGAGAGGATATTTACACAGTCCACATAGAAGTCCATTTAACCTCTTAGCCTTTTCCATTCAGGATACTGCAGCTGCACCCCAGGGTCACATGTGTGTGTCAATGTATGTGAGGAACCCAGAGAGAAAGAGATTGTGTCAGTCCCACCTGCTGTTATTATTCTTTTCTCCCACAGAATTATGACAGCACAGCAGGGGAGGACCAATGAGATGACACCACACAGTACGCTTCAGACTCTTATGAATTTGCTGGGAGCGTAATACACATACACATATATAACCACAATAAACACTGCTCTACAATGAGAACAATTTAGCACATAGAGGTTTCTTGCAACAATGGTACTGGGGGCATTGGGGATGTGTGGACAAAGGAAACGAGAGACAGGTGTAGTGAGGGAGAGGGGCCGCGACCACTACCTGCTTTCTTTCATTTCAAAGGTTGTCTCAAAGCACTGGAGTAATTACTGGTGACATTTCAGAGGGATATATTGCTATTTGGTAGCAGTCACTGTGGGAATGAAACCACCTGAAGGCAGGGGTCAGCTATTCAACAGTCCACAGTTATTAAAGTCAGCCAGTGCTGCTCCACTTTGTTCTCATCTGTATATTTTCATTATTTCTGTTTCAGATCATGTTTTCACCATGCGGAAATAAAGGTTGTTACCATTTAGATTCTAGGCTTAAACCCATTCTCAAGAGAAAAACATCTTTTACACTTTTACACAGATACTTTTTGACAGAATATGACAGGCTTAAAGGTGAACTCCCTTTATTATCCCTGAAAGGCTGCATTTTACCCACGCTGACACACAGCACTTAGCATTAGCATTAGCACTAGCATTAGCGCTTTGACAGGTATTATCATAAGATAATCAGCATATTAGCTGAATTTTAAGACTTTTTCCCCCTACATAAATAAAAATATTATCTCTCAATTAAACACAAATAGTTACAAAGGCAACTCAAGTGAAATTTTAAGTTTATCTTTAGGCTACCAGCTGTTCATACTGTGCTAAATAAACTGTTGAAAAGTAATGAGCTCTCAACGATTATCACAATCAAAATCTAAAACTACTGTATTTGGGTGAGTGTAACCATGCCTATAAATTTTTTCTTTACTATGATTTATTGTGCATTTTACTCATCCTGACACAGCACCTAGTATTAACATTGGCACTAAAACTATGAATTATTGTAAGCTTATTAGCTTATTAGATGAATATTAACCCATAAAGACTCAAGGTTACTTTTCTGGCAGTTCCCAACTGAATTTTTCTCTGTATTTAATCTTTCTCAAGTGATTTATCACTAATTATTATAATATTTTGATCCGTATTTTGCATTTCTTAAAATAAAAATCTGGTATTTTCCCATATTTAATTCATTGATCATGTAGGTGTTTATAAAAGCTCAGATTAAAGTTAACTGTCAGAATATTAGAAACAGAGAAAAATTAAGAAAATGTGACTTTTTCAACTAAATTGATCATTAATTGAACATAAACCAAGTGTATTCATCCACTGTCATTCATCAAACTCCATGGGTGTTATTGGTGAATCAATGTTGTAGAAGATGATGCTGTTTCCATGGTAACTACTGTGCCTCTGAACATTCAAATGGGTCATAAGATGACCATGAAAAGATGACAAACTGCATTTTACACCAAAATATAGATCGGTAGATTTAATGGAATAAAAGTTATTAAACATCAGTACTGCTAGTGGTTATTTGGATCTTTATGGGTTACAATTTTTTTTACCCTAAACAGAAATATTTCTTTATTACACACATATATCTACAAATCAACTCACATGAGAGTTTAACTTTTTCTGTACCTGCTGTTTACTCTGTACTTGGAAAAACTGTTTTCATGATAAAAATACACTGTCACCAAATATGTTGGAATAAATTAGTTTTCAGTCAAACTCCTCTTGTTGTTCCTATTTATACGCATCACTAATCAGTGTGAGTCCCAGTTACACTTAATCTATGAAGAATAACTCACATTGTCATTGATTCCTTTCACGAGAAGAGATAAAAATATTTTACTGCAACTTTATGGGCAGCAGTGTATAATGAGCTCTGACAGACTATCAGGTATTCCGTTTGTCACTTGAATATTCCGTGTTTGGGTGAGTGCATTCATGCCTGTAAAATGTTCTTTTTAATTATAAGACTGTATAATTTCATTTTTAAGGCTACAGGATAACCCAGTTTATTATTGGGTCTCTGTTTTTTATCCATCCTAATGCACACAGCAAATCACACAGAATTAGCATTAACACTTGGTGCATTAAGAGCAGTGAGTTACCACTGAAGCCATTCAAGTCTGTCTTTCCATCTATAAACTATTTATTTTTAACACATTGGTCTCTCTTTGGGGCATATATAAATGAAGTCTCAAAATACTTTACAGTGACTCATATCATGCAAATTACAAGGTAATATTAAAGCAAGGCCATTTGTCCTGTGGAACAAATCACATTGTGAAGTAGGGTCCTTGACTTCTATAGCATCACATCCAGCAGTCGTGACCAGCTACTTGGCACTGATCGTTTTTTAAAGAGACAAAGGAAATAGTGTTTGACCAGAGTAGAGTGGGGTCATCCACAGTGAAACTGTTTCACAGGTCTCCTTGGTCAAATAGTGTTTTTTTATGGATAGCTCACTGACCTGAAACACACACACTGATACTCAGATAGAGGTCGGTTAGACAGTCTTTTATCAGATGGTCTTTGAGATCCTAATTAAATCATTTAGATAGTCAGAAGTAATCCAGCTCAGTCAGACCAAACTGAAGATAACA
The DNA here is from genome assembly GCA_030068375.1 of Ostorhinchus rueppellii. Lineage (NCBI taxonomy): Eukaryota > Metazoa > Chordata > Actinopteri > Kurtiformes > Apogonidae > Ostorhinchus > Ostorhinchus rueppellii. The sequence goes on along the minus strand of JAQQZY010000003.1, from coordinate 19,972,282 downwards.
TATGTGAGATGGCATGCACTTTATCTATGAATGGATGGTATTAAGACCACCCATCAAGATAATGTGACCTGTCTTGTCTTGTGTGCTACACCCTGACAACAAGCGGCTGCCATTAGATAGAGGGTTTAGAATCACACTCTAGCATCTGAAAATATTTTACTCAGCTTCAATAAACCTTCTTTAAAATGTCAAAAGAAATGGGGATATAATTAATCCAGAACAGAGCTCTAGCATGTCTTGTGAAGTGTCTGTGCTCTTTCTCTGTATTGTATTTCGCTTATCTTTGATTTTACTCTTTCTGTGAAATTGCTTTTATGAACTGAGCGAAACCTTGAGTCTCTTTTGTTGAACAATGACATTAGTAAGCAGTGTCTGTGAAGCTGATGCAAGTCAAGTTGATCGCCAGTGTCACTCTCCCCCCTGCTGGTTATTACTAGTAATACAATCATGTGTATGTATGTGTATGTATGTGTATGTATG
>JAQQZY010000003.1:19922108-19954669 GCA_030068375.1 Ostorhinchus rueppellii | reverse complement strand
TTATGTTTTCATCAGCGTTGGTTTGTCTGTTTGTTTGTCTGTTAGCAAGATAACTCAAAAAGTTATGGATGGATTTTGATGAAATTTTCAGGATATGTCTGGTCTGGGTCAAGAAGAGATGATTAAATTTTGGAGTCGATCCGGCTCACCGTCTGGATCCAGGAATTTTTTGAAAGGGATTCTTTATCAATGTGATATGGCAGGGTGGACCAGAGTTGATTATGTGGTCATTCAGCACCATCTAGTGGAGGAAAGTACAAACACTCCCTTAAAAAAAAATACAAACACTATATTGGTGGAGGTCTGCGCTCTCCAAGTGTTTTTCTAGTTGTATATGTAAAATTGAGTTTTAAAAACCAAAGCCAAGGTGTCAGTACTGGTATTGAAAATTTAGAATAAATGTATCAAAATAATGAAGTTTGGTACCCAGTCCCATTGATGGATTATATCATTTTAAATGATTTGAAAGAATATATAATAATAATGTGTGTTTCCTAGAAAATCGGGATGTGGAAAATTTTGCAAAAGTCTTTGTTGGTTTTACATCACTTGGCTGTGCATTTGAAGCAGCAGACTTCAGCTTCAGAATAACATCAGAAAACCAAGTTTGAAGCCGAGGCTGAGTAATACAGGATCATTTTTTTCCACCCTCATCATGTGGTTGGAAATGGCAGGGGCTTTGTGATAGGCAGACACTGTTCCCTCTCAACGGTTCTTCACACTTACGCACATGAGCATTTTCTCTGATTTTTGCACACTCATTGACCTCATCTTTGCTCGTCTTCATTTTCTCACAGTCCTTGCATTAGGACGCTACACACCTGTAAGTAACTGTACAGCAGAGGCAACAGCGGGAAATGCAATAAATGGATGCCAGGTGGAGGGAGATGGTGGTTATGAGATTTTAGCCATTTATTTAGGCAGCCCCAACTTCATTCAAAAGCAAATGGAGGGCTGGGTAAAAGGCTTTTTAGGAGGACCTGGAGATTAAACTAAAACATGCGGATAAAGAGTGCTCCCTATACACCAATAGTTCCTTTTATTGTACCATTGAATATGCAATGTTTCTTTTTGAAAAGCATTCGGTTCACACTGAACACATGGTTTAAAAAAGATGGTGACAGACAAAATGATCCTTTCCAAATGTATTTAAGAATAATGATGAAGATGGAAACACCAAGGATTGTGTCTGTTTATGGTATGGATGTATTTCCAAACTCTCCACATTATGGACATCATGTTCTGCGTAACCTCTAATACTGCAAAAATTGTAGAAAACTGTGGAAAATCAGTCACTTAGTCAATAAATTGTTCACGTAAATAAATACGTCCCATTTTCCCACAAGTAACTGTGTAAACACTTCACACAGTATGTTGTGAGGTCAGTGTTTAGTGGGAGGAATATATTTTGTCGTATTGGACAGCTGTAATATGACAAATTGTTAAGTCATTATCATTTTGATGTATTAAACATGTTTCTTCAAATGTATTGTTTTTGTATTTGTTTTGCAAATTTCTGTAGAATCAGTGACAAGCTAGATATAGATCAATATGTCATCCAAGTCAGTATGGGATAAATGCTCTGATTCAAAACTGGAAGAAGAAAACATTGAAAGGTTGACGCAGAAACAGTTGGAAGGTTGCATAACAATACTGTGTATTTGCTCTCTGTTTTCATCAGTTATAAGCAGCGCAGTCTGTCAATCCCATCTAACCTGCTAAAAACAACAACAACAACAAAAAATGCAGAGCAAGCAATCGGTTAAAAGTAGGCCCAACTTTTTCAGACATCACATGACATGAAAGGTTGCATAAGTTTTGGTAAATATTTAAAAAGTAGATGACGTAAACTCAGTTTTTGTAAAAACACCAGTATGAGTGCAGATATATGCTCAGTTTCAAATTAAGATTTGGTCTTTCAGGAGTCAATTTGCAGTGTTTTTAGAAGTTTTTCACAGCTTATATGCAGCATTACAGAGTGAAAATTGGGAAAATAAATTAATACAGCAGGAGAGAACAGTGATAAATGTCTTAGAGAAGCAATGCAAAAAGAGTGCTGTAGGTGTAATGAGGGGAACTTCAGTTTATAATGTATGCAGACATTCAGTGTTTCTCAGCCCATCAAAACTTTTAAGTAATTTCAAACAAAGATCCAACCTTCTGAAGCCTGATTTTTTTAAATTTTTTTATTTTTTTTCTTCAGTGTAGAATCATGAAATTATATTCATCCCAGAACTCAGGTTCTTTTCTGCTGATCTGGGTATAATATCACATATTTGGAAGGACTGGTCATTTGGCTCATGTTTACCTTTCCTTAACCAGTGTTGTATTCCAGTTTACAGAGTCTGAGCTCGTCTGCTTTGTTTTATGAAGCAAGAGAGTCTCCAACTCATGTCATGAGGTCAACCAAGAGGTAAACTGTGGTAGCTTCTTGCCTAAACCACACTAAATGTATTCAAGGGAATCAGTCGTAAATAATCTGAATGAGAAGCAGTTTTTTGTAGAAGGATAGTGTTTCTCAGAGGTCAGAAGTGTCTTGCATCATCTTGAAGGGAGCAACTTCTGAATGCAAATGGTAAAAATGACTGATGTGAAACGTAAGATTTTGGGGACTACCATGGTAACAGTCAGAGAAAGAGAAATGTTTTGACCTCACAGACTGGGGTCCGCAGTGTAAATGGTCGGAAAACCCGGCCCACAGATGTTTGGCCAGACTGAACACTGTCATTTTTCAATCAGAACACGGTGAGGGAAGCCATTAAAAGCCATAGAGAAAAATGAATAGCTGCACAGTGCTGTTTGTAGCCCAAAGCATGTATGATATCAGTGTGAACTTTTAGGACTACCACAGTAATACAACCCCTAAACCAGAACAAAAACCAGGGGGTTAAATTTCAGAGGGAACAGTCTTCACTTCCCCCGATAGTCCACTTGTAAACAAGTTTTGTCTTTCCCTGGATGTGCCGTACATGGTAATGTGAAGAGTGGTTTGTAACGGCTTACCAATGAGGTAGGGAAACTAAGGGAGCGATTTGATAAGGGGATGAAGAACATTAGACTGTTACGCCTGGTAATGCTGCAGTGAAGTCATTACATAAATGGATTCAGTAAGAACGGCCTTAGAAATAGAAGGTGATTGTAAATTATGTAGCTCAGTATACTATCTTGTTACCAGAAAGTTCTTGTATTTTGAATGGTGCATTGGACAGAGCGTCAAGCAGCTCTGAGAGGGAGTGTGCGACCAGTCTGCTTTGACAAAACTGCCTACTTAAACAAAAATGTACTGTATACTAGTCTTTGTCCTAACAGTATTAGGGATGTCAGGTGAGATTATTACAGACATTGACCTAATCTTTTCAGTGTTTATTCTCTGTGATTATGTTGCGTGTTTTCATATGCAGGTGTTGAAGGAGATTGGTTGGTTTTAGTTTTGGTCAGTGAGGATGATTATACACAAACACACACAGGCTGTAAGTTTATGTTGTCAATACAGAACTGAGTTTCTATATTTGAACACACCACAACCAGGCCATATGCAATCTACTGTCAATTGTAATAAGTATTTTGTATTAGGGTTGGGTGAAATAGCAAAAAAATTGTTCAACCACAATATTTCTAAAATTGTAGGGGTCAATAATGCTATCAGTTTGAAGAATATCCCAATAATCCATCCATCCATCCATCTTCATCCGCTTATCCGGGGCCGGGTCGCGGGGGCAACAGTCTAGGCAGGGATGCCCAGACTTCCCTCTCCCCAGACACTTCCTCCAGGTCCTCAGGAGGGACCCCGAGGCGTTCCCAGGCCAGCCCAGAGACATAGTCTCTCCAGTGTGTCCTGGGTCTTCCCCGAGGTCTCCTCCCGACGGGACATGCCCTGAACACCTCCCCAGGGAGGCGTCCAGGAGGCATCCGAAACAGATATTGAAAGCTATTATTAAATAGCTAATAGAAAGCTATTTGCATCCATTTACATATTTCTAGTCATTTTAGACTGGAAGGAGGTAGTGTCCAACCCCACAGGAGCGGTGACCCATGATGACCTGGTGATGATCCATAACTGCCTGCTCTAGGTCTACTGCAACAGTCGATAACTGGCAGAATTCATGTAATGGAAGAGGGATATTTTCAAACCCCAAGTGAAGAATGAGTCATTAAGTCTTTTTATGACTTTTTCATCAAAATGACAAATTCTAACAGACCATTAAAGTTACCTGCAAAATGACTTCCATCTTTCCACAATCAGGTTAGGTACTTGTTTTTAGGTGATGTATAATGCATGGTCTTTGATAAGGTCAATTTAAATTTCATGGGGAATTGAACATGGGCTCACATTTTCATAATCTCAGCACAGTCAATATGATTATACCCTTTCAGACAATGTCAACTTATTTAGCTGACTCTTGTGCTGTGCTTTGTTACTTTAACGTGTCAAAATCACTTCCATTAAGAATGTAGCATCTAAATGTTAAATTTTGAAGAAAGCAGTATTAAAGAGAAATGTACCTTTTTAATCAACCTTATTAGCTGTAAATGATAAATGTCTTACTTTAATACATTTATAAAGCTCTTGTCATGCCACATCTTATTTGTTGTATTTTCAGAGTTTATAAGGTGCAACTGAATGCACCTCAAAATCTTTTAGGACTTCATAGATGTCACCAAAATGTGGTCGATACTGTGAGCACAATTACATTTATTTCCTGAGTAGTTTGGAACAAGTATTTATTCTTATAAACAGAAAACCTATCTGTATTTGGCCTTCAGTGGGTTTTAATTTTAAGATATACTGCACAAAATGACAGTGAATTTCCCGCTCAGGGTCAACATAGTTCATCTGTATCAGTAAAATGAAACTGTTGCTTCCTTTTTCTCTACTAAAGACCTATTTTCTGTTAACTCCGTTTCCTACAAGTATCAGAATACACAGTAGAACTGACCTAATTCAGTTGGGTCCCATCAAAGTTCTGCGTTTGTTAACCTACCCTAGTAAAGAGAGTTTTTTTTTTTTTTTTCCCCTTTAACATCCTTTTCTTTCATGTCCCCAGCACAGTCTGTCACCATGGTAACACCCGTTATTATTGCTGTCTGACTCGTGTTGCATCCCTTTACTAGTAGGTCTATGTAGACAGAGGCCTGTGCTATTAGCGAAACTTTACCACTCACAAAAACAGACACACAAGGTTACGCCATAATGTTGGCGAGATAAGATCAAAGGTCAGCTGATAAGAGCGAGTAGTAACCGCCGTTTTCTATGGTCCCTATATGGGCCACTGGGATTAAGGGTATAACACACTCTACGTTTAGCTGCATTAAAGTCTTACTTGCAGTGTAAATCCAACCCAACGACACAAATAAAATGGAAAAGAAGAACTAACACTCCCGTCAGATGGTGATTATTAGATTACTGGGTCATTAGGACAAGCAGAACAAGACATGTAGACTCGGTTGCAAACTTGAGAGAAGAGAAGTGAAAATAAGGCTGTTAAGTGACTGTTGGTTTTGGCGACTACCGTTTTGACTGTCAGGATGAAATGTACCCTTAAGTATTTTTGTAATAACGTTAAATATTTTCTGTTGGTCGTATTAGCCAGGGAGTTTGAGTTTGGAGTGTTTGTCAGATGTGTGAACGAGGTTTTTGACTTGTTGAAACCCCTTCTCAGGAACCGTTGAAACACACATACCACACAAGTAAGTTCACACACACATGCAGGCACATATGCAAACCTCTTGCCTCTCTGTTTATAAAAAGGAGGTTGTCCCACTTTTCCGTCTCATCTGCCGTGCTCTCGTTCGGTAATTTCTTCGGCGTGACAGCTAATTGGTGTGAGCTCGGGGAAAATTTGTCGCCCCGCCGCTAACGCGTTCTTAAAACAAGCTGGAACGAGAGAGAGAAAAGAGTCGAGGGGGCAAAGAGAAAGATGGAGAGAAGATGGAAAAGACAGAGAAGACAGGAGGTAGGTTGGAAGTTGGAGGTTGGTGGTAGTTGATGTGCAGGTTGCAAGTATCCGTGAAATCACATGTGCTGATAACCATTTTTTGTACGCATTCTTGTACGAGGAGTATAAACAGTAAGCCTTGGACTGAATGAATGATTTTATTGTCTTGTTAAAAAGAAATAATGAAGTCTATTCAGTGCAGGTGGAAGAGAATGTAGAGAAGAAACTGTGAAATTCAAAGGCGCAGAAAGAGCGAGACCTTGGTAAGATAATGAAGACAGAAGACGTGTAGATGTGAGTGCCAAGCCTTGTTAACAAAGCTTTTACTAGTTAATGAAAGAGGTCAGTAACGCAATTGAACTGGCTGGTAATTGATTAGGATCAGTGTGAAAGATTTGCCAGAATGGTCTCTGGTCCTATTTTGAGAGTAGAAAGAGACCGGGAGAGAGTGAACCAAACTAGGACAAGTCCTGAAAGACCATTGTACTCCTTTTTTTCTTTGGGTCTCTAGTGCATTCAAAACTGCTATCTCACTGTTGCCCTCCCCATCTTGTTCACTTTCTCTTCATGTCTGTGGTCCTTCCTCTGACTATTTACCCTGTGTTTTACCTCCTGTTATGGTCTAATATATTGGAGAGATTGATCAACTGTTGATATTGCACCTATAGATGTAGAGGTTTGTGACTAAAATTAAAGCCATGGGGTCAATGGGGTAATTGAAGGGACCTCAGAAGTCACGAGGGAAAATGAGGAACAGTTTAAAGTCACCCACTATAAGGCACAGTGGGGGCTATGTCATCATCCTGTCTGTTACACCTAGGAAAAGATTGGCCAATTAATTGGCTTGGCTGATTAATTTGCACCAGTAGCACATGGGACATGGTTGGATCTGATCATAGTTGATAGAACACGTAAGGCTTCTCATTTGTAAACATAAAGATAATTCCAATCTATTTTTTTTGTGGTTTCTGTGATGTTCAGTTTTACATTGATTGTTTGAGTTTGGTCTTCAGTTTAGATTCATGTATTGAGGTAGTGCTTAGATATTAAGGTTAGATGGTTTCTGGTGATATGAAAAAAGTGAAGTATTTTTGTTAACCTTTTTGGGAAAAAGGTTGAGATGTTCGAAACTGCTGCCATTCTGTCAGCCTTGAAAATATTGTCTCTAGGTAGGTTTTGAGGTGAGGGCAGATTTAATAAAACTTCTAATGCAAGGATTTGAGAGCAGTTTTATGTTTCTGCTCTGCTTAACACTGACACTGGCTTTAATACAGTTGAGTGATTCAACCTGCTGTCTGTGAAAACACTGTGATGCACTTTCAACTTTCTTTGGAATGTGGTTAATCCACAATGCAAGATTTCCTTATTGTTATATAACGCATTTTGGGCATGAAACCATGGATGAAAAATTTAGGCACCTGGCAAAAGTAAATCATTCTACACAGTAAAGTTGGTTGATGCTTAACTAGACTGTTGTTTAACATGTTGATGAGTCTTAGTCCACTGAATTGTGGTAGTTGGATAAAGATCTTTTTTTTTTTTTTTTTTTTTTTAATTTCAGCCAAGTTGGGGGTTACACAATGTCGTTATCGGATAATTTTAGTTTTTTGTCATTTTTCTTGAGGTAGAATAGGCAAATAAGCCTCTTAAATTTATTATACAACTTTGAATGTATTTTATTTTACTGTATTAATTTAGTTTTGAAAATGAGATAAATGTGACTATTTGACTGTCACATTGCATGCTGCAGTGTATTGGTAGAATTCAGTTTCATTTGTTGGTTTCCTTGCACAGACTTGTCCATATATTTCCCATAGGTTTGAGGTTGGGATTTGAAGTTGTTTACTCCAAAAGCTCCGTGTTGGCCAGCTTTAGCCACATGTGTTTGGAGCCATTGTCCTTATGGAACCACCAGTTGTGTTGAGCTTTTAACCACCACTGAGGAATTATGAGGCAGACATCCTTTTCCAATACTCCATCCACTTTGTCCACCAACCATAGTTATCAGCTGGTACAGTTGTCTTTGGGGTTGAATGCCTCACCTTTACTCTTCCAAACACATCTGGTCATTGTGGCCAAACACGTCTGACCATGTAAGTTTGTACCACAGGGTTTAATATTCCACCTGATCAGCTGTAAACACCAGGTTAAAGAGGTTGATTTTGGACCAGACAATGGTAGTTCATGGTGTGCCTGTGTCTTTGAGGCTATTGTGTCGTAACTGACCATCGGAATCAATTTCTTCTCCAACTGGATTTTTTAATAGACCATAGTTACTCATCCCAATAACTTGTACTAAATGCAGATGTTTAAAGTGAGGATTTTGGACTCTCTACTTGTTTAAAAATAGGGCTACAAGACATTCCTGACTTGTGTAAATCAACAGACCTCAACGGTTCCATTAACTTTCCCGTTGTGTCTGTCATAGCAATGAGCGCTGTCATAAAAACACTTTATGTCAGCACAAAGAAGCTACATGCTGTGGTCAGTCATAATCACTAACAGGAAGTTAGGAAGAATAGAAGCTGATGCCTTGGCAAGTAAAAAGCCATTTCTGAACTTTCAGAACTGCTGAAATAAATAAGTGGGAGTATGTAACTGGCCAACGGATCACATGGTGATCTTTTTTCCTTTAGTTTCTAGAGGTTTAGGGAGTTTCAATGGGCATTTTCTTGTTGTCTAACATTTTCGCATCATTTGTGACTGATATTATTATAATATTTTGACAATAGTTAGATGAAATAAACACAATTCCACATTTTTCTCTACATGCAGCTGCAGTGTTTCCATTAATTAGCCATGACTGTGGCAGTCTACATTGTTCTACCAGACATTTATAATGAACCAACATCCCTACACTAGCATAAGTGTGTAAATGAGACTCACTTCTTGATATAGTTTTGAGGCCAGGCAGTTTGAGGTAATTTTTCATTATTTCTTCAGCAACAGTAAAAGACACATTGCACAAATGCCTCAACACTCAACAACAGAAACTGAAGCAATGTCATAACCTGATTAAAATAACCTCAAAACAAACACTGCTTCAGTTTGATAGATTACTGCAACGCTTTCTGTAAAATATTGTTATTATACTAATAATACAAATGTTAGCCGAGTAGGAAGGTGCTGATGGTGCTGTTGTTTAATTTTAATGACATGTGTACAATTCTGGAAAAAAACAAACATCATATGCCATTTAAATTTTTTTTTTTTAGTTTTTAATGATTCTTTATTTATTTTTTTTTGATCTCCTAGCCCTTGATGGATGTATATTTTGACTGTTAACTTCTGAAATCCTAATGTAAATTAAAGCTTAATTACAATTGAAGATGAACAATTATTTTTTTCCCCCATTAAATAACCACTGCTAAGAAATCAGTGACAAACATTAATGTCCATGATTAGACACACTTCCAAACACAACTCTTATCTGGATTTTATCATGAATAGTTATGTTTTTTTTATAAGCCGACTGATGAAACTGACCAAAGAACACCAGCTACAGAAACTCAGGTTTCCAGCAGCATCATGATGTTGTTTAACTAAGAGGCTATCTCCAGGAAGTGCAGTGCATGAATGCCAAAGCAGTGAACACCTCACTGTTAACATGGAGACCAAGATAAGACTTTCATTATCACTGCAAGTTCACCATTACCTACCGCTTCACTGTTTGGATCACAAGTTTCGCAAGTCGGCGTCATCCAACAGGTTTCACTCAGTCTTTCACTGCCTTCAGAACTCAACCAAGCAGCAGAAATCCTCTTAGATGGATGAGACCTCAGGTAAAACAAACTCCAATGTGTTGTCCACAGATTATGACATGCAAATGTTTTGTAAAGCCCCCACAGCAATAAATACAGATGAACGTTCTTAGACAGCACTGACAGCAGGGCATTGCTCATTGTATTTGTGCCTCACATCTCATTTAGTGAGTGTGAGCCAGACAATAGGTATTTTTAAATGAAAAGGGGTCTTTCCTTTTTGTGTATGAGTCAAACGATGAGTGTGCCTGCTGCCGAGAAGGGGAAGGCAGGGGCCCATAGAAAGGGTGGTCTTGTGTTAATGTAGGCCTAGAAACAGAAACAGTGTGTGTCAGGACAAGAGGGAGCTGTCTGCTGGAGGGAGTTCATTTTTTGGATACAGTATAGCCAGTGTTGAACAGAGCCGAGGTCTAGGTAAGTTCACAACGTATCAGAACGTTTACATGTTTAGCTTTAGAGGAGTGTTTGGATGTTTTATAGGATCAGCCCCGTTTTGCTCTGTCATTTCCTCAGCAGCCGTTAAATGTGTGTGTGATCTGTTTATCCAAACGACTTGGCTGACATACTCGTGGTGGGCTTGTCCTGCTGTGGTCTGTAACAAAGTTGGCTCAGAGTGTGTGCATGTCTGTGTTTGCGAGTGGTTGGATTAACCCACTACTTTAACAGCCGTATCTCTGAGAAAAAGACTCTGTCATCTTGTTTTACAGTGTTTACTAAGCTGTGTATCTTAATGCAGACATACATTGTGTTTAATCTATTTTTTTGTCCATATGTGTTTGACTTCTCATTCAGCTGCAAGTCTCATTGTTTAGATAGTGATAAGATGTGGGCAACCACTACTGTAGTCTGGTATTACATTGTTGCACACTGTGGCTTAAGTGGACATCTTTGGCATTGCAAATATGTGAAGCATGTGGGTGTTTGGTCTGCCTCTCTCCTTCCTTTTTTCTCCTCTTTCTTCATCGTCCCATTCATTCTGTGAAGTTCTCTCAGGTACACAGCTTTGAGGAAAAAAAAAACCTTAGCTCTTTACACTCTCCTTGGCTGTATGGCTCTGTTTTCCCATGCTCTGTTAGTGAGCCCCTCTGGCTTTGGCTCTTGATGTCAGCAAGTTTGCTCATGTGAAGTTTTATGTGTATTGTGCCACTATATGTTCATTAATAGAAACTGCCATAGGGCAAAATGCTGCTAAATCATAGCTGACTGGTGAGGTAGTTTACTTTAGCAGCCATTAAAGAAGCCAACTAGTCATCATGTGGAGTATTGTTGGACTGTAAATAATGCACTAGCTGAAATGGTGAAAACAGCAGGATGATTTAATATGATATTGTACTTAATGGCATTTTCTCCTCACGTAACCAACTGTGCAACTCTGCATGACATAAATTCATCATTAGTTGGACCACTGTCCTGTGTGTTTGTCACGTGTTGGCTTTTATTATAATTAACTTAGACTGAAATCAAGACCTTCTATTTCTTTAACCCTCAAAGACATATAGTAAACAGCTGTTGGCAACCAAAGCACCCGCTGATCTGAAATGTTTAAAGACCTTTGAACCACTAACCCTATCAATACATGTAAATAATTTAGGTAAAATGCAGTTTCTCAGCTTTTCATAGTCATACGATATTATCCATTTGGATGTTCAAAGGCTCTGTAGTGAATGTGAAAACACTATCATCTTCTGTAATATTGATTCATTGGTAAAACCCATGTAGTTCCACAGAAATCAGTGGTTGTAGATGCTTGTTTTAACAATATATTTTGCTGAAAGTCACTTTTCTTCAGTTTTCCTTGTGATGGTAGAATAACTTTGGATTTACACTGAAGCTTTTATGACCATCTACATGATCCATAAATTAAATATAGGAAAATATTTCACTGCAAAATGTAGACGACAATATAGTAAATTGTAAAAAAAAAAAAAAAAAGTCACTTTTGACTGGTTGAGTCTAGGGAAAAATTAATTTTGAAGTACAAAATAGGTCGAGGTCAATGAGAACTCGTGTCTCCAATGATTAATTCACAGATATCATGTGCCGTATCAGAAAATGTTAATGAAAATGACAAACATTGAAAACCTCCTTAGTTTCAGAAAGAGCAAAAAAAAAAAAAAAAAGGAAATTTAGCACATATTAAATTCTCACGTTGCCTCTGAAGTTTTCTTAAATAATCGTACGTAATTTTGCCAAGCTTAATCCAGAACATGTCCGAGTTTTTCTTCAAGTATCTTTTATCATTTTCTCTGTTTAGGTTATCTCACAGAGCATCTGTAACATTCATGTTTTCTGTGTCTAGGCTATGTTATTACAGAGACTGAGAAATGCATATGTATGGTCATTATAACCGTTCACACACTACTGTATTTTAGTGTCATGTATTGGATTATTTTTGTCTGTGTTGCCCAGAGACAAAACATTCTGCTTCTTCATTTCTTACAGCGATTCAAAACATACAGTAGCTTAAACCTTGTGATGACTACACAGCTCTGTTTATTCGCTCCAAACTAGTCAAAGAAGACGTGTTTAATTTTTTTCCTACATTTTTAACATGTCTAAAATTTACTTGAATGTTATATAAACAGATTTTTTTTCTGTTATTATCGAACAGTTGTTTAGTAACTGTGGTGGTTTTATAGTGGCAGTCATAAAACCACACTGCATACATATATCTTGAAATACAGAAATGAAGAAGCACAACTGATTTGCATGCATGTTTGAATGAATCCTACTTTGCTTGAAGTTTAGGACTCAAGTTAAATGTAAAATTCAAATTGAATCGCATTTGATATACAGGTCCAGCAGCTCCTCTAAACATTAGCCCAACAGTCGGTTAGCTTACACTGGGAAGAGTTAGCCTGAGTCAGAACAGAGGGAGCATGTGTCACTGAGTCAGCCAGTTGAGTGTCCAGCCTGTTTACATGTTTGACAGCACATGACACTGAGCATATCTTCCCCTCAGTCACAGCAACACGCACGCACACACGCACACACACAGAGGCTACATGCCGGATCAATGGGCCGATTGTTTTGGCTGAGAACCAGTGTGTCCTAGTCATGAGTTAAAGTACGATGAGAGGAGGACCCTTGCGTGTACTGACCCACATAAGCACAACATGGATGGTCCTCCATGTTCACCTTTGTATGATAATTACAAAATTTACATCTGATTGAATGTGGAGTGTGTTAATTTTTATGAAAATGACAAACCAGAGCATATAGAAACCTCATTGATCTGTTCTTTGGATTCTGTCACTACTTTGATGTTTTGCTTAACTGATCAGGATTTCCCAAGAGTTCTGAAAGTTCTGTTTTAAATATAAGAAAACACATATGACATGGAGGCATTGAGACAAAGGGCTCAATGTGCATAAAGTCTTCAAACCAGAGAATTCATCAATGAGCAGCAGTGAAGTTTAAGGACTGTTGTGTTATTGAGAAATAGATCCACGTGCCAGGAGTTTGAGCTGGCTGGGTTTTTATGCTGATCACAAGAAAAGCAATGAGCGTTAGCAGTGCTTTAGCTTACCTCTGAACATGTAGGTTAATATACAGTCACAGGAAAAAAAAAATTAGACCACCCTTGTTTTCTTCAATTTCTTGTTCATTTTAATGCCTGGTGCAATGAAAGATACATTTGTCTGAACAAGTATAGCGATAATAACAAAAATAGCTCATAATATCCATGTCTTCTTGATAATAACCAAAATCACTTAAGTTCTTACATCAATATCTATGGCATTATACTGTCAAAAACAGTGCTTTTTGACATTCTATGTTTACTTTTCTGTCTTAGTCACATGATACACACAGGAGTTAATACTTTTATTACATAACCATTGTTTTTGATGACTTTTGAAGGTCTAATATTTTTTTTCTGCAACTGTATCATAATAGAAACTCCAGTCTGACTGGTACAACAGTCTATTGAGATGAGATGAGGTGGCATTTGGTTCCAAAAACATATAGGGGATGACATCACTTCATCTCTACTGTTAGCTTGTTCACCAGAAGGAAGTAAAAGTCAAACAATTATAGGATTATTACAGTCATTGCATTATACACAAAGAAGCAGAGATGTATTTCCTGTTCATGTAGTGTTCCTTAAAATGGACCTGAGACACTGGACAATAATACTGTGGAATATTTTCTTTCTACCTTAATGTAATATATAGCACTGCAATTAAACTTGTGATTTACTTGGATTTATCAGAAAACTAGTCTGTTTTCTACTTTGTCATCATCTTGAAACAAACTGGGGGATGACATCACTTCATCTCTGCTGTTAGCTTGTTCACCAGAAGGAAGTGAAAGTCAAAGAATAGCTTATAAGAATTTGGTCAAAGGTCAAGGTCAACATAAGCTCGAAAACACGCTATTGGTTGTAAATCAAAGGAGAACAAAATTAATTGATGGGTTTCTAAAAGGTGAAATGTCAATTTGATTTTGTAGCATAATGTTCTGCAGAGCTGCTTTACTGGGCATTATTCCACACTGTTTGTCATAAAATGGTGGATTTTTCTGTTATGGCGTTCACCATTGAAGAAAGTTGACACTATTTGAATAAAGTGATTTTTAACCTCCATGAGGACATGTTGAAGGAAACATAAAGTCATTCTTCTTGGGCACAGTCATCACTGAATCTCACAGCAGTGTAATGAAAACCTCTTCTATGCTTAGTAAAAAAAAAAAAAAAAAGCTACTGTGTTATTACTGGCTTCTTGAATTGAAGTTTCTGATTCATTGCCGTCTTTATTATTCCTTTGCGGCCCTCAGTCAGTTAAAATCAGAACATTTAGCCCAAATGATTTTACATCTATGCCACTAATATCTTTTTCTTTCTCTTTGTGTTTGCGCTACAGATGGATCCCTCCCTAAAGAGCCAAAAGGAGATGTATCGAGTCAGATAGCAGGTAAAACAAACATCCTCACAAACACTCTTCATATATTACAGTTCACATTTGTGCAGCTGTCGTCTAGTCCTCACAGTGTCTGTTTTTGTTTGTGTATGTGGTGATAGTGAGAATTATATAGATTTACACTCACACATGCTCACAGTGTTAATATATCAGCGTTCCCAGACACAGACG
Source organism: Ostorhinchus rueppellii (assembly GCA_030068375.1). Classification (NCBI taxonomy): domain Eukaryota; kingdom Metazoa; phylum Chordata; class Actinopteri; order Kurtiformes; family Apogonidae; genus Ostorhinchus; species Ostorhinchus rueppellii. Next base: position 19,939,882 of record JAQQZY010000003.1, on the reverse strand, counting down.
TGGACCATCCTCACCATATTTTTTCTCTGACAATTGACCCTCCTTTGTCATCGTCTCCATCCCTTCCCTCCCCACCACTGATTGGCTACCCGCATCTGTCTCCTTAGTGACAATATGATGATGAATAGAGACATGATTGTGTCTTTGAACTCCTCTCTGTTGTTTCCCGTCACTTCTGTTGGCTGGTTAATTATGATCGATTACCCACATTTACCCAAACCTTCCCTTTGTTTTCTTTTTCTTTCTGTTGCTTTTATTGAAACAATGTGGTTGAGTCTTAAAAAGTACCTTATTTCTAAATGACGCAATATTTCAAGCTTGAGTGAATTGCTAGTTGGTGCAAACACTGGCATTATTATCATTATTATTATGAAGTGCTGTGATATACACATATATGTAATGATTCATGTGTACTATCTTATTTGATTAAGATTACTTTGAATGTATGTTAATGTCAATATTTTATTCATAAGTTGTCATAAGGGAAAAATTAGCTTATAACAGTTATGAATTAAGTTCATTATGGAGGCTATTTGTGTAGTTAATCTCTTTAAAATCCCCCATGAAACAGCCAGAAGAGTGCTAATTTCTTTAGCCTTTATAAGCGTTTACTTGGAAACAGGGAGGCTCACTGCTTCTCTTGAAAACTGTAGCCTTTTAGTGAGGGGTGAGTTTCAGCTGACAAACCACTACTAGTTACCGGGCAAATCTGACTCGAGGAAAATAAGAATTTGACAAAGCTTTTTTTTTTTTTTTTCAATACACAAGTTATCCACATTTCTAAGAAAAGCAAGGAAGCTAATAGCATTGAAGTGGTGAAGGAGCAGAAGACATGCATCAGCAAACTTGCAAGCAAACATGTAATGTGTACATAAAAATCAATATGTTATGTTGTGTATTGGCTGTTATCACTAAAGCAAACAAGACCGTCATTAGTTTAAAATTGGACTTTGCTAATGCCAACGCTTAACTGATTGCTCGCACAAACTTCATCTTTAACAGAGCTCTAGTAAGCACATAAACATGTACATACAACCTTGCATATTAAACCTGAAAGAGAATCGACAGGATCAATAGGATGGTCACATATAGGAATATTAGAAAAAGGAAACATTGAAATGCATTCTGTTTTATGGGACTCAATACTTCTGGGACTTGCCGTGCTCAATTTTCATTTTATAAGATGTACAAGTTATCACCGTAGCACATTAAATTGCATTTTGTGTTTTCTTTCAGTTTAACAGTTACACAAAAAGCTATGAGCATTTAGGCTGCATCAACTAACCATTAAGACGTTCATTGAACAACTTACTTAGCACAAGGAGGATAATACCTACCAAACCAGCATCCTACATTTGACAGCGTGAACTGCAAGGGAATGGCACTTCATGCATGGACCTCAAGTATTAGCTTGAGTCCCAATGTATCAGCATTGGCGTCAGCCTTATATCAAAAACCCTCAAACCCCACATATAAATGAGGACAGTGAGTTGGCAGGTTGCTCCAGAGCCTTGGGGTCTTGATAAAGACAGCTCAAGCTCCAGCAGGGAAAAAAAAATGACAACAACACAAATGTAGTCATTATTTAGACAGTTCATGGCTTCATTTCTTGTTTTACCGTGTGTGTGTGTGTATATGAGATGCTAATAGGGTAGGATTTTCCCTAACTTTGCCTACACTCACTAGTTATCACTTCTAGTTAAGACGGAGTGAGTGATAGTGTCCATCTGTTGGCCTCTGCAGCCACAGGGCCAACTGGACAGCTAAAGAGTGGATTTCACTAGAAGAGGCGAGTGGGTTAGCGCTGTTATGTAACGGCGTTAATGCCTTCGGACCTTGACAGATGTGCTGAGGAGCACATTCAGGATGAGGGAGAGTCATGAGCTTGTGCATTTCTTTTGACTTCTCCCTCTCTGTGCCTCTCTGGTTGTTTAATGTAGAACTGCTACAGTATTGTTTCCAAATGCTTTAATCCAATCAGTGTAAATCTTCAGTAATCAATTGCATTCTGCAAGCTAGAATTAAATTTCAGCATCGCCTCCAGATGGCGTGTTGGTGCAGATAAGTGGAACTGAAGCAGAAAAAAGGTTGCAAGCAGAACCGGTGTTGATGTTGATGGTGAACTGCAGCAAACAAGATAACTCTGTTAAGCAGTCCAATGTTTGTGGCGTGTGTTTTAAACCTGTGTTATTGACAATGTGATAATTTTCATATTGTTATCTGTCTCTTTAGTGTGTCAGAATCAGATCAGGTGGTTTTAAAAGACAAATGAACCCCTGGCCGCAGTCCCACAGCGTCTTCTCTCTCTTGCTGTCTGTCTGTCCTCCTCTCTTCCTCCTCCCCTGCTGTGTTTGGGTCGCTGGGGTAACCCTGGCCTCATTCTTGCTCCGTTAGCCTACCCTGCTATTAGAGGTCTGGACGAGTGGAGAGAACAGAGGCGGAGGAAAATAGTCCAAGTTCTCTTTCTCGCTCTTTCTGTTTCTTTATTTCAGGCCAAAAGTCAGATTTTTGGGGACAAAAACAGGAAAAATGTGGAGGACACTGAACTTATGACTAGGCTGGAAGCAAAACACCCAGGCTGTGCTGTTTAATCACTTGCGTTGTCTTTTGGTGTTTCTAGATAATGATACCCCATTTTCATCAACAGTCCTGATTTCCAGCACACCATGAAATAAGTGCTAAACAAATATCTAGCAATAGTTGCTTCAGGCAAGATGGCCACAGAAATTATTTTGGTGGTTGGCATTGCTCGAAGATTTTCCTGAATAAATGTGGCAAGAGCTGCCTCTGTCTACAAGTGGTGAGCTTTGATGTTTGTTTTTTTTTTCCAGAGTAAATGAAGAGTTCTTGGGAGTATTTTATTAAAGATTTTTAAAACAATATTTCTAACCTCACTGACTTTTTAAGGTGATGTTCGGGTATTTTATACTTATTTTTTACCCTTGAATATGAATTGTGTTGATTGTTTTGTGATTAATGTGATTATCCATTAATGTGATTTAAAAAGAAAAATAAAAAATATGGTGAATAGAAGGCTGCTGTGTGGGTGTTGTTGAATGACAGGTGTGATTGACAGGTGTGATTGACAGTTTGCTTGCATGTTGAGGTGGACATTTAGTGCTTCCGTTCATTGAAAAATATGTTTTTTTCACTGATGGACAGTTCTGTGATTATGATTAAGAAGTGAACTAACAACACCATCAAAGGATTTTGTCATAAATTGGTATTATATTTTTTGCTATCCTTCTAATTAGGCCTACTGCTAATTATTGTGTATACATTACACAGTGTGGTCATTACAGTCATTTAGGCACAACTTCCAAGAACTGAAACTCACTATGTCATTCTACTGCTGCAGAATTGCCCACAAAAAAAGCTACTTTCATACCATTATGGACCAATTTGGCCCTTTAGCCACTTTACCCTACTTATCTATACAGGCACGTGTCTACATTCTCCACATTTTTGTTGTTTTCCTCTAATTTGGATCTATCGTCTTGCTACTCTACTGTTAAAACAACTTGTACTGATAAGAGATGAAACTATATTTTTGTTTTATTACCAATATCATTGTGTTGTGTAACAAAAGAATTTTACAGTCTTGTTCGTGGAAGCTATAAACCATAACTACAGTGGATCACTCTGTCAGGAAAAAATGTTGTTCATTAAGTAAACCAGAACTTCAACTCTAGCAGGTTCCACATAAAATGAACAAGAATAGAATGAGTCTTGGAAAAAATTTACTCAGTATTTTTAGAGACAAGTTCAGTTTAAGTCTTTAGAAGCCATTGCTTTTTTGGAGACAAACCCAGAAGTCGTCAACTATATTACAAATTGAAGTTACTTTGGCTTCATTGTTGAGCCAAGGTCCTTCCCTTTGAGCCTCACTCTTTGGCCTAAATATATTCACTTCTAAAAGCTAAGATTTGAATGGCCAAATGCTAAACTTGAGTGTACAAACCAGTGGATGACAGTGTTGTATCAACTTCTTTTTAAAGTCTTCGATTCCATTCATTCAGTTGAGGTCCAGAGACTTGGGTTCTGGTGGCACAACACCTTACTACAACCCTTGATATATGTTTTTTAAACATTTGCTTCCCTTCTGTATTTGTCAGTGCAGTACAGCAGCATAGCCACTGCCAGCTGTGCCCACAGTAAGTACATTGTTACAGAGGCCCAGCTGTATCTCATCACAAAAGGCAATAAAAATGAGCCACCTCTTGTTTCTGTGTTTGTCCAGTAGGGTACCAGTGGTGAGATAAGGGCTGCTAGTATAAAGTAAAATGGTCTTAACTCCTACTCAGACAGGGGGAGATGAATAACACAGTGTTGCTTACTGAGAATACAAACAAAAAGCACAAAAATGGTAGTGGTAACAGGGAGAAAGAGAGGAACAAAGAGACAATAGATTCATGGTGTGAAAGAGAGAGATGTAAAAAGACACTACAACTGAGTAGCAATGTCTAGCTGAAACATCCTCTTTGTCCAGCACTGTCTCAGACAGGAAAAGTGACATCTGTACCAGTCATCAATACATTAATCATTGTAGTCTCGTAAACTACTATTGCATCATAAAATGATCATAAAATGATGCAATAGTAAAATGATGCAATAGTAATAGTTTCAAAGTCTGCAGTGATTAGACTACTTCCCCTACATGCAAGTGGGGATTTCTTGTTGCTTTGCACTCAGTTATTCATATCTTCACAGATCTGCATGCCTGTCCTTCAATTGTGAGTTTTAGCCATTATTTTCCATTACATTATCTAAAATGAATAACTGATGATTAATATTGATCAGCTACTTGTTGGTCTTGAATATTTAAAACAAATGTGATTATAGCCCCCTATAAATCTTCTAATGCAAGCATTTTCCAACTGTTTGCTTTGGAGCAAGAACTGTCCAAAAATAAAGGTGTTTAATCAATGGTTAAACAGGAAATGCTTTGTGTCTCTTTACTTGAAAAATTCCTGAAATCGTCAAATGATTGAAATGCGATTGTGATGCAATATACTGTATCCTTATAAGGGGATTAAGAGTTTATATGGTGTGACATTTTACTGTGTATCAAGATATATTTTGATGTGTTTTTTAATCTAATTTTGGGAAAAGCTGACTCACCACCATGTTTACAAAGTCTAAGTAAAAAGGCTTATTCTAATTGGTGCAGATGCAAGTTATTACACCACTATTACCTACAGTTTCAAACGGCACTAAATGAGCCGGTGTCTGTCCCAAATCTTTATGTACAGGTATTAATTAGCTTCATGAGTGGGTACAGTGCTTTAGAGAATCAATACAGTATCACAAAACACATTACTATAAGTGTGCCAGTATTTGCTTACAACCCTAACAAATAGCTACATTTTATTGCTCAAATCATTGCAGATTTATGTGTATTAAAATATTTTCTCCAGGAGTTGTATTGTAGTCAAGAAGAGACGCTTCGGAAATGTTCAGACACTGGAAAAGATTAAACATCTTCATGCATACTTTACTGAAATCAATTCAGAATAGTAAATGCAAATTAATTATATTCCAGACTATCCCACAGTAAAATGGTTCACAGATAAAATGGGCATGTAATCAAATAAAACCACACCATATCCATCTGCATGGCTGCTCCCTCACTAAGTCAGTGTGAAGTTTCAGGAAGTAGGCCACGGGTCCAGGGCATGGACACCCTATTCCTGTCCACTTGACCCAGCCTCGAGGAATTCCTGCTATTCCCACACATCCCTCAGGAAGGAATTCATGGCACGCTTCGAATGTGGGGAGTCCGCAGCTATGCAGGGGATGCACATGTGCACGGTTCTGGTTTCTGTTGACCCATAACAGCTGGTTTAGAACCGACGTGTCCAAGGTCAGCTGTTGTGAGGCCATTATGAGATTAGGCTTGCGTGTAACTGCACTTTAATCAGACGGGAAGATGTTGCACGCTCAGTTAGTGGTATGTCGGCAACTTCTCCCCTCCCTCTTGCTTGACCGTACCACCCTTCCCATCTGTCCGGCTGCAGGCAGCTGTTGCATTCTCCCTCCCTCTCTCTCAGAAACATACAAACATCCCCTCCCTCCTCAGGGTATTTGTCACAATCTCTCTGGGGCGGTTAAAGAGTGGTGGTGTTGAGTAAACTGCTTTGTAGTATCAGCCTGTCTAATGCCCACTTGACCTCTCTGAAGCCCCCCGCATGTCTGAGGTGTACACAGAGTGTTGGCATATTCTGACGCACACGACCTATTAACAGTCCTGACCTAGAACGATCGCTGACTCTGTTGTGGTGTTTTTTTATGCAGCAAGGCATGATGGATGTTCTTGGCATTTCCCTTTCATCCCTTGCCCTTTCTCATGTGTAGCTTATCGTTGCTTGTTGCATTTCACCATTGCGGCGGCTCACCGGATTAGTGACCCAGGAAGTACTTTGACTGTTGACCCAGATAATGATGACTTTTAGGAACGATGGTGGATACTTCAACTTTAAAACCATAAACGCTCTGTAATTTAGGCTTGGCAATGGACATCGCTTTCTCTGAATTCCTGAACAAGGTAATAACCCTTTCAGTTGCTAATGGCTTATTGATTTTAAATAAATGGGGAGTTTAATGAAATTTTCTTATTCCAATGCTTCTAGTGCTCTTCATTATGGGTAAAGTGGGTGGTTATTGACTAGTTGATGTTTACTACTTGTTTGATGTGCACAACAACTTGCATGTAACAGCACTCACAATAAAACCAGAACAGAAATTTTCTGTGTGAGCAGTACTTAGTCACAGGGCCTGCCCACTTATTGTCTGTGTATGGGGTATTTAATTGTCTGCCACAGATATTCAGAATGGCTGCCACTTTTGACTACAGATAAAACCTTAACTTTCCAAAAACCAGGAAATCAGACCAACTGCTCCTAATGATTTTTTAATGGAAAAAGTAATAGACTTACTTTTGAAGAATAATTAGATGCAAACCAATAGTAACATTGTCCTTTTCTCTTTTCGCTAATATAATTCATCATTAGTAAACCTTCTTTACTGCAAGGCCTCTTAGAGTCACTCTTATGTTTCCTTTTTGTTACAAGCTCTATTAATCTGCCGCTCTCTCTCCCTGTGACATGAACTCTGTAAGACATATCAGTCTTCTAATTAACTTTAATGGGCCAATCAAGTTGTAAATTTAGCATGACCATGTACAATACTCATTTACTCTGAGCTTTCATCATAATCATGAAACTGTGCCTAATATTACAAGAGTTAATGATCTATTCTCTACAGAGTTTCTGTAGGTCCTTAAAAAGTCATGAACAGTCTAAAACTGAATAATATAAATTGTTGATTGGTTTTTATAACTGATTGGATTATTTACGTTGCTTTTATATATTGCTACAAAGCTGCAGAAGAAAGCCAACATGCAATTAGTGTTCACTATCCCAGATTGTTATACAGTATTCCCTGTCCTGTCATTAAAATACTCGAATCTCTATCTAATCTCAGGGTATTGAGGTGAAAGTCTTATTTGCAATGTAAATGAGAAAATGCAGGAATTACAAAAATAATTAAATGGAAATTACACTTAAAACAGTGATGATAAAAGCTAAGAAATCAATGAAACAAGCGGATGAAGCAATTGAACAAATTACATATAAATCATGTCTGGAGGGAATAACTTAGTTATTTGGTTATGAGTTGGTGTTAATGCTTCTTGCATCTAATATAGGCACGTTCACCTAAATTTGTTTCAAGAACAACACCTTTTTCATTTACAGCCAGTTGAATAAAATGAAGTGAAACCTGCTTCAAACACAAGAAAACTTTCATGTGAGAAAATTTGTAAATTGAATCAAAAGTTAGAAAAACGATAGTGAAAAGTCATCACAGTAAATGTTTGCCATTGCCCTCTTTACTGTATTGACATCAGGAGCATTGCTGAAGTTTGACACTAGTGCGACCTAGAGCTGTGGAAGTTTCTTGATTCTAAGATGCTTCACAATGCCGAGTTCCACATCAACAGCCTGCAGCTTATGTAAAGTTTATACTATACTCATTGTTGTTAAGTTACATTGCTACATTACCCTTGTGCAATGAACTGTGGGTTAGCTTGTGTTATGAGCAACACAGTAAATTTATTTGACTTTAATATTGAGATATTTAGTATATTCATTTCAGGAAGTGACATGGCCTCTCTGCAGCTGCTGTATGAAAGCAAATTGCATTTTTATCTTTTCCAGCTGTAGTTGTGATGAACTGTCTGCAGATGGATTTGTTGCAGAGTGTAGCTGACTGTTTTTTTTATTTTTTTATTTTTTATTATTATTCTGATATTAAGCCATTGTTAATACAAGTGATCAAAAGTTTACCTGTTTGGAAACTCTTTGCATTACCTGATGAGAAAGTAAATGTATTAAAGAAAACTTAGGATGTAACCATAAACATTAAGAATCATTACCAGGTGACTTGTAAATGAATTGTGAGACAAGTGAAGATTCACACGCTTTGTGCAAATCAATCAGTATGAACACCCAGGTTATAGATTTCAGTTATAATAGTTTTAAAAGTCTTGAGTATAACTTGTCAAATCCTCTAGAAAACTAAGTTGCTTCTAAAAATTCCCAACAACTACAGTTGCTGAGAGTTTTCATTGTTTATTTCACCGTAACTCTTAAACATTTTCATTGCTTGGACAACATTGCATATTTGTGTACAGAGTACTTTTAAACCATCATTATGTGTTCTTGGGTAAATTACTAATAATTAATCCACGTAGACTTGCAGGCCTTCCAGCACAGCCACAGTTTAATAGGGCTGGACTGGCGGCAAGGAAAGACTGTCGTGTGTTTGTTGGAGTCTCTCCTGCAGTGTAAGGGTTTCCCCAGCAGCTTCTCAGGGTTCATAAATGCAGTGCAGGCATATTATAATCATTGCCCCTCCCATACATTGAGGATTACCCCCAGGAACATGCCTTTCTAAAAGACAGGCAGATTAGCCGCTCACCTAATGCCACATGAGTATACTGATGCACAGCAATCTAGTGTGCACTGTCTCAGTCTGTCTGGGCTTGGAAATGTTTGCTCCAGCTTTTCCATTTGGACACAGCACCAAATGGGAGGTTTTGGTTGTCTGCTGGATTGGAATATCTCCCCTCAGGAATCCCAGGATTAGCCTCAGCTGCTGCGACTCTGCCCACAGTGGATTGGGATTCCTTCAGCACATTGCCCTGTCAGTCTATCATTAGCTAATGGTAGCAGCAGACTACTACTTTCTCCATCAGCAAACACAGCCAAGTCCGCATGCAGTTTATGGATTTTTACAATTTATGGAAGAATTATCAAGCATGGCTTGCTGGGCAACCAATCACAAGTGGCGGTATGCCCAGACAGGCTCCACCCTCATCCAGCTGACAGGTAACGACACAGTGTGTGGTGGGCGGTTGGATTGAAATCTAATATGAGGCCATCTCTCTTTTTATATGTGCTTCTCCTCCTTAGTATTACAGCAGTCCAGCGGGAAGTTAATGTTAATTAGTAATTTGAAAGTAAACTGAACAGAAGGGCGAAATAAAGGGAAAGTTGAGGGGAATTGTTTTTTCACTCATCATTCATCCATAAAACCCTCTTTCTCCGGTCTGTGTGGGTGTGACCAGGCCACACTATATTTAGCTGCTGTGCCACTTTCTCCAGTCCCAGAGCACTGCAGAGTACCAGGAAGAGATGTGTCTGTGTCTAAACTTACCTTCTGTGTTTTGTAGAAGAGAAAATCCACACAGCTGAAAACCACAAACACGTTCACTTTCAGGCTAAACACTGAAATCTGCATCATGGTCAGATATCACCAGTTACAGTGATATTTGGAAGCGGAGGTTTGTCTTGGGGAGCTTGATAATGAATCGTAATCCAAAGCCAGGAAGAAATATTATACGCCTGGTTAAATTGAGTTTATCTGCCATGGACAAGAAAAAAAAAACTATACCTAGATTCCCTATTACATTTTAGTATCATTTACTTACATCTTGGTTGATTTGGTCCCTCACAGCTTGATACACAGAGACTGGGACTTCATGTTGCGTTCAAGTGCCCCTCATAAACTGACTAATCAATACACAAATGAGCTATTTAGATGCTAGAATAATTATACTATCTCAATAATTATACATGGGTAGATTTTTAAAAGTGCATAGCATTTGAAGTATTGTTTTTGACTGCATTTGGTTTTCAGTAATGTTACCCAGTTTGAATACACTTTTGCCAATAATACATACATTCAACAGGTTGTTTTCTTCTATCCGCATTTAGTCTTTTGGTTAATTTAGGAAACTGGCCCTGTGAGATGAAATATAATGTGAAATACATTCAGCAAATTGAATTATTCCTGTGATGTACTTTTTTAATGAAATACATTCAATATGGAAAAGGATAGTTGGTGGAAAGAGGGCAAAGTTTTGCATGTTAAAAGTGTGTGTTTTTTGGGATGTTTACAGAGGAGGATGTGTGTCTAGGTAAACCGTAATGCAGTGACCGTTGCGTTACTGTACACTGGTGAATTCACAGCCCCACAAAGCGCTCACTGTGGGTTCTGTCTGCCTTCATACACACAGACACATTGGTTTTCTACTTGTCATCTTGTCAACATTAGCTTTTACATTGACCTTTGATTATCCTCCTGCTTGATGGCAACCAGCCAATCAGGGAGCAAGCTTGTGGGCAGCATCAAAGATTGCCTTTTCTCTAAAAGATGAATCACTCCACAGTGAAAAGATGCTGACTTATTTACTTATTTGTGCGTATGTTGCTGTTTACCCTCAATATGTGTACGCTATGTATGCCAAGTCTAAGCTTCACACATTGATACCATTACTGTTTTCAGCTTAGTAAGCACAAAACTCAGAGGTACTCTCATTTTAAAGAAGTTGTATGAGAGAGAGAGAGAGAGATAGATAGATAGATAGATAGATAGATAGATAGATTTTTTAAAAAATTTCAAACAAGTGTTAAACATTCATAGTTCTTACATGGTGCTTTTACATTTCCTTTTCTTGCCACGTTTGAAAGGGAGTAGGTAGGAGTATAAAGTTATATATTTCTACCCCTTTCCCATTGTGCACAACTCAAATGAATTAATTTAAATCAATATTTCTTCATTCAGATACTTAAAAATGACTTAAAATGATCGCTATAGAGCTCAGAATAAGGAGGTAAGAAGTGATGCCAAAAATGCTAATATTTTGAATTGCTGAAATATGCATTAAATCTATTCCTACCGATGGACCGGTGGATTAATGAGACCTCTAGAGGGAGAAATTGTGAGAAAAACTAATAGTGAGGGGCATTTAACCAAAAGTGGTGAGATGGAATGAAAACCACAACTTTTAGAACCAAAGAAAATGACAAAGTGATGCAAACTAACAGAACTGTTGTTGCTTTTTGTTTGATCCTGACATTAGTCTTTTTTTCTACATGGGTGAGATTGATAAAGAGGCTTATGAAGGTAAAAAGTTATTATGTGATGTTGTTGTCTTTGCTGTGTTAATGTTTATTGAACTACAGCTCAGATTAAACTGTGACAGTTAAGAGATGTTTAGTTCAGCTATTGACAACATAACCTGTATAGAACCTGTATTTGTGGTTTTACTGTGGCTGGTTTCTGTCTAAAAACAGAACTAAGAATGTAAAGTGATGATGCATCATGTGTAGATTGTAAGACATAATGTTACTTTGATTGACTGTCAAAATAAAAGATTTTTTTGATGATCCCATTATACAGATGTGTAAACAATGAGCTTTACAGTGAGCGATACAGTCTGTAAATACATAGCAGTGATTCATGGGTGGTTTTGACAGTTGCAAGTGTGTTTTTGTGCACAACTTCATTCTTCTGTTTAGACTGTGGAATATCAATACTACACATAACCTCTTTAAGCAGTTAACATTCATTTCCGCATTCTTACCCAAATATTTTTTTGAGAAACAGCTATATCAGAGACCCATATGCACATTGGGAACATCTGATATTGTGGAATATGTCTGTGGCTTTTCAAGTTCATGCAGTTATGCATTTAAATTTTCATTATTCAAAGTTAATTAATAGGCTTATTTCCCCCCAAAATGGTGTAAAAGTAATGCTTGGTGGTTTTAAGGACGTGCTTTTTTAAAAATATGACACCTAAACCCGTGTATTTAGTTGCTGTCACAGGTGGTAATGTCGTTTCGGGCTGTTTTTTGGACGCCACATATAGTGGTAACAAGAAGGAAAAAAAATTCTCAGTTTGGTCTCCAGAAATAGTCAGAGAAAGAGCTGTTTCCACACCAACCTCTTCTCATGCATCATCTATAAAATACTACAAGCTCACTCTCTACAGGAGCGCAGTGGGAAATGTAGTTGATCATCATAATTTGTTTTTTGTGGCACCCTGAGGGATGTCAGGAGACAAATGAGAAGAGGAAAGAAGAGTAAAAATAGAGACAAGTCCTGATTCACATCCATCTCCTCCGGTGGCACAAAGAATTAGCATCTAATTAGCATACACTCATAAATATGACGGCATGCTGTGAGCAAAGAGTGGAGTACAATACACTACAAGTGCCAAGAGGGGTGTGAGTCTGCCGCTTTGCATCATAACAGTAGTAAAAGGCTGTTGGAGAGATTACTCCTCCCGTTTATATTGCGTTTGTTATGTAATACATGGTATCAGTTCATGTGTGAGTCTTATGAGCTCACCACTCAGTTGATTTTAAGAGAACAATGAGGCAACGGCAGCTTGCATTTATCTAAATAACTCGGAGCAGTGATGGAAAATAACATCTATTACAATATTGACTTACTTGGACTTTACTAAGCATTTGCATGCCATGTGACTTCATTAATCCACTGCATTTGTCATTTAACCCTTTAACCTCAACCTCAAATGTCCACCTCTGGCTATAAAAAGGTCAGAAAATGTCTTGTAGATAAGTGCTTGTGTCCAGACTTTCAATATATGTCTGTTTATTTTCAGATTACTACATATTATAAAGGTGTAATGACATTTGAAAGTTAAGGACATGCAGAAATGTAATTTATTTAATTGTATTTTTATTTTTATTTGCTTTTTCTCTGCTCTCTTTCTCCACTGCCTTCTGTTTATTCTCCGATAACAAATGGGCTGATGCCTTGGTTTCAGGTCAAGACGTTATTAGAATTAATGTTATGACACCGTATTGCTGATAAAATACGAGGGCTCAATTTTCCAATGGCACAAAAATGACAGAATTACAGAAATCCAAAATGCCATTGTCATCAACGTCGCGTTCTGTTTTAAAGAGTTCAACAGATTTGCACACTTTTAAAGATCATAATTTGACATAATACAACCTTTTGTTAAGGTTAAAACCATCTTTAAAAAGCAGCCCATAGTCTTTGTCATATTTTAGACGTGTCTGACTCCTTTAAAGTTCCTTCTAAACTTCTCGGATGATTTATTGTCAGTGAATGTTGAAATCATCCAACATGTCACCAAGGATCAAAGACTAGATTAATAGATTCATGTATCAAAAGTTTTTTCTTATTTCCTCTCCCACCATGATGAGATTTATCTGCTTTCCTGTAAATAAAACTGACATGAAGTAGCTCAACTTGCAATGTCTTTAAGAACATCATGCTCCAAAAATACTTATGTTTTAGCATTAATAATCACTATTTCTATGTCAAGAATTCCTGTATTTTGCTGCTAATAATTCAGTTCTTTTAATTTAACTGCGTGTGTAGGATTTCTGCATTTAAATACCTCAAAATGGCTAGACCTATGTTCTATGTTTTGACTTTTGTACTTAAATTATTTTAATTACTCTCCAGTGAGAGTAATTTATAATTAACTCATGGTCATACCTTTCATTTGGTCACCTGTAAATGATGACTATGTTCAGTCATTATGGCTTTTATTGTGAGAGTAGAATTTGTTGCCTTTTGCAACAGTTTTGATGGAGAATTGCCAAATGAAAACACGCACTTTGCATTTTAAGTAGCCTTTACTTACATAAACAATCTGAATACTGGTGCCACTATTCAGTCTATGTGCTCCTAAGCACACACACTTCTGTGTCTTGAAGTTCCAGGAGCCAAAGTCAAGCAGAATGAACACAGAAATATAAGAACGCATACCTTCCTCGTGCAGTTCTCTTTTCTCAGTTCAAATCAAAAGACTAAATATAAATGCATAAATATAAACAAATAAATAAAAGTCAATGTCATGTCTGAAGGAATCTCCTTAGTGATTGGAAAGTACTGATGTCAGTCACTATTTAACCCCCTTCCATGTATGAAAACACAGGCAGAGTAGCTGCAGAAGTCTCGCATCTACTTGGATTACAATATGTTGAAAGGGAATGATACTGCAGCTTTGATACATCATCCTTCAAGAACAAGATTGTTTTATTCTACTTTTCTTTAAAGATGCTGTTTTATTTTATGGTCATTTGTGGTTAAAAAAAAAAAGTCTTGTTCTTGTGCCAAGAAATAGGATGTGAGGAAAGTGAGGAAAAGTCAAGGACGGACAGAAAACGAGTCACTTGGGTAATAAGACTTGTCTGGGTCATCAGTCACATAAACCAGACCTCTGCTGGGCCTGACTAAATCTAGGCCCCATTCTGTCCACCTGTGTGTTGAAGTAGATATGAGGGTTTAATCACATCAGGGACGTACATTGGAAAAGTTTTCGCTTATCGAGGATCTCCTGACAGCCATTCATCCACTTCTGACAGAACGTTTGCTGCACCATCGCACCCGTGAGATCCAGATTGACATTTATAGGGTGACAGTTTATAAGTCAGGTTAGAGCTGTGGGGCGGTTGCCTTAATTCCCATGATATCTATCCAGGTCTCGCTTCAGTCATTCCAGACAAACCAGTATGTAAAACACATTAGCCGTCCTGTGCAGTGCCAGAAGCCTTTTCCCAGGAAGGAGCTATAATATCACAGTGCCAGTGAAAATGTTAAAGCTTTTAGGAAGCAACTAGAGGTTCAGTCACTATTGTGTGATTCATCACTGAGTACTAGCAAGTTGTAGGAAAGGTCCTCTCAGAAAAGGCGAGCAGAGTTGAAGTGGAAAAGTAACTATACTTATATTCATTCTTCTGAGCTGACAGATGGTTGGCCTTCTCTTCCAGTGCCATGTAGAAAATCCTCTGACTGCGGTTTGTACAGAAGGTGGAGGGAAATTTTGAAAGCTGAGAAGTCTCAGTTGTTAAATTGAAAACATACAGTCAGTTGAGGATGATGAAGCTTGGTAAGATTTATGTATTAATCAAGGGAAAGCGAACAAAAGTGAAGCCAATGCTGTACCATCTTCAACTGTTCAGATCTGGGCCATTTGTTAATAATTTTAATGTGACGCAAAACAGTGGATTAGCCTATGGCAGAAGCTTCAATCACAGACAACCAAGTCATGATCAGAAAACAGCAAAAGTGAGACAAAATGTATTATCATCACTTCATAATTCAACCTTTATATTTGCTCTTCTTTAGCTCATTCAGAGTGTTTAGCGGTGTAGGTATAGTATTGCACTGTTGAATCTGCTTAGTGCTAGCTCAAAGGTCCAAAATTTTTTGCATTCGTATGTTCTTATGAAAATATTCATGCCATACGCGGCTCTCTTCTTGTTTTTGATATTTGTCCATTTTAAGTCCTTGTTGTCTGTTTTCTGACAATTAATTTTGTTGAACTTTTCGCTGACATTCTTCTGGTTATGTGGGTGTATAACATGTATATTGCTGTAAGCGTCACGTAGCATTACCATGGCAACACATCTAGAACTGTGGCTGCCCTTGGTACCACGCATACCACTGCTCCAGGTAGTGTTACGCCACCAATGACTGCTAGATTCTGGTCTTGCTGACTCCCATTTAAAAAACAAATCAGCCTGTCTTTGTCAGTAATTTTTTTTTCCAGGAATCAACTTAGCCTTATGCAATTTATTTGGACCGTCTAATAAGTGTATGGGTGTCGCTTTGGTCTAATAGAGGTTTTGATGTCTACTGTGTGGGCTTTGATTGACAGTTGGACACTTGTAGCTTCTGTGTATTGAATAAAACATTTTCCCTTAGAGACTTAACTACTGTCAAAGGCTTTTGTTATGTAGTTCATTGTAAGTTTCATTCAGTCGCATGGTTTAGCAAATGTTGACTTCATATCACGTCTGCTTTTTTGTCCTCTTTTGCCACTCCTGTCCAGCTGGGGGTGATAATGCACATCTAAGCTTTTTCAGCAACATCAAGAAATAGATGATTTGTCCATTAACCAGCAAATTAGGCTAATTTGTCCTCCTTATTTGACCGTTTATACAAGGTAGGGGCATGTTAAGTAAAAATACTATTCAGTTATCGGAATATTAGGAATATTAGGAGTGTTGTGATTATTATCTGTTGTTTTTGTCAAATCGTTGTCAGAGCTTAGAAGTGGCTGCTGGTTAATGTGCTGTCTATACGGCTGCATCATGAAAAGCTTAAAAAATTTCTTGTCAAACATTTCAGAAAGTGAAAACTGTAGATATTCAAGACTCATTGTATGAAAGATGAAATTTTTCAAGCATTTTCTTTCTTTACCTTTCATAACTTGAGCTTGCAGCTCAAAAGTTGAATCATTATTATTATTATTTATTTATTTATTTACAATTTTTCATTTCCAGTTGGAATAAAGGATTATTTTGCAGTATAAATACCATGGATACATCTGGTTCTTCTTCTAATATTAAATAATTGAGGTTCACCTTCCATACTGGTAGATCTCCAAATGTGTCACACACTTTGATTAAGTTGAAGATCTCTTAATATCTCAGTGTTTGACAAGCTTTACTTCTTTAGGTGGAAGCTGAAGTGGCCTGTGAGGTTTACTGTTACTTTACCCCATTTCACCTCCAACAGCAAGAGCTACAACAGCTCTTTGTTTCCCTCAGTTTGGCCTCGCTTTGTCTCACCACTACAGTTTCTCCAACCACAGCCTTTGTGCTTCCTCTCAGATTGTCTGTGTGCATGTGTGAGCGAGTGGATCTTACGGACTTTTTCCTCATGATGTAAGCAGTCTGTAATGGCACTCAATCCCTTGCTTTGGAAAGCTGCAGATCACCAGATTACAAATGGACAAAATCTGCTCTGTCCTAAATAATCTGGAAAAAAAAACCCTAATGCCCTGAAGATGATGAAAGAGAGGGTTTTTTTGTTTTGTTTTGTTTTTTATCTCCTTTCTGCACGCATCTCATCATGCCACTTTCTTCTTTCCAGGTTTCAGGAGAAATGAGGAGATGAGAGCGATGGAGGTGCTTCCTATCCTCAAAGAAAAAGTTGCCTTTTTGTCAGGTAAGATTATGCCAGTGTGCATTTATGTCTAAGCACAATGAAACATGAAGTGCAGAGATGTTGGAAGTTATATAAACACACAGATCTCTCCACGGTGTAATGCTATTCCTATTCTCTTGGGGTTTCCTTCCTTAGATCTGTCATCTGTGTGTTTCTTCAACGCAAGCTCAGTGTAACCATTATAAGAAGCTATAACAAGAACCCCCTCCTCTGTTAAAACCTACAGGGTCAGACTGAGGTCCAGACATTTAACCTCTGACTTTTAATTACACACATACATGCCCACATTGACACGTCCATTGTTTCGCCAGAATCAGCAGCACTTACAAAGCCGAGCACTGCAGCTGCCTTCGTTTGTGCCCCCTCTGAAGGGAAGCTCAAACATGTCTGACACACACACGCACACGCACACTCAAGCTGTGCCAGGGAGAACTCACAGGGGGCTGTGCTGGAGATACACACTGCCA
>JAQQZY010000003.1:19900120-19912838 GCA_030068375.1 Ostorhinchus rueppellii | reverse complement strand
GAAAAGTGAATGTATTGTAATGTGGAGACACTGTTTAGAGGTAGATCTGGTGACTGAGACAAATATTTCTTTTAAATAAAACGCATTCTCTCATTAATTCTCAGAATTTCACATTTTGGCCCAAGACTGTATCTTAGAAAAAACTACAACCAACTAGGACTTTTGACTTAATTTTTCTTTATTTATGACTCAAATTTGGTAAAGTTTAACGATTTTTATTCTGGAAGCATTTTACTTGTAGACCAGTGTAATAAACACCTTTGAAGCCTTTTCTGTTTGATTTAGGTCTGTGAGGAAAATGTGGAAGAGTAATGTCAGTATTGCAATGACGATATGAGTTGTGGTGAATTGTTAGCTCTGCAAGGTTTTCTGTTTTAGTAGGTTCTTTACATGCATACAGTGAATACGCTGAACACTGTAGATTTCTGTAACTGATCTGAAAATTTCTCAGAAGAATTTTGGGGTGGTTCTGTCAGACCTATTCAGATCAAACTGAAAAGTATGGATCAAAACAAGTTAGAAAACACCCTGTTGTACGATGCATTCAGAATGGACGTAAACTGCACATTTAATCTGTCTCCAGGTTACTCCAGCGTATCCAGAGCAGTGAGTCTTTCTCCAACCGTAACGGTAGCAGCGGAGGCAGTGGTGGGAGCAGCAGCAGTAGCAGCGGGGTTTGCAACGCGGACACCCAGGGTCTCATACCGCGGATCACCCAGCTCCTGGACAAGCTGCACTCCACACGACAACATCTCCACCAGGCCTGGCATGTCCGAAAGCTCCAGCTGGACCAATGTTTCCAGCTCCGCCTTTTCGAACAGGACGCAGAGAAGGTCGGTAGGAGTCATTCAAAGTGCTGTGGCTGTAATCTATAACCACATTCAATGATCACTGTAGGGCAGACAAATGCCAATAAAAAACAATTCTAATTATACACACTGAGAAACATTGATCTGTGCTCTGTGTGGAGGGTTTATAAATTCATGTGCGATTTAGCAGCCTGCAAAACAGTACAGTTTGAAAGGCAGATAAAACCTAGGTTTGTCCTCCGCCACATCTCAACATAAGACAGTAAGATGGAGGAGAGCGTCTGCAGGTACCCAGCCACCTCCCCCTGGCTTCCAACCAGACAGCTCAGGTTGATGACAGCTGCAGCACCAAATGGAAAGAGACAGGGCTGAGAAGCTGGCAAAATTCTGAGATCTGCGTTCGAGTGAGCAGAATAAAATAGCAGGTTGCAGCAACAGAGAGAGCTGCAGTCTTGGATACACTGCAGTAGTAGGAGCTTGTTGCTAGGACACCATAGGCCAACGAGTTGTTCTCTAGGGGAGCCTGAGAGGATACTCTTAATAGAGGCAGTCCATTTCTCTGTATTCCGACCCGGTAAGATGACAGCTCTGTGCACAATGTGGCTGTATACAAACACGCTCAGGTTTACCCACACGGCTGAGTGCCAGCTGTTTGTTTTTATCTGTTCTTACAGTCATCTGTGAAAGTTAATCATGTACCTGTAGGATCACAGGAGTATATATAGATTGATGGTCCTTACAATGTGTTAGTCATGGAAAAAACTCACAGGAGTGACAGAATTCCAAGAAAGTTACAAGCTTTGTTTCTGATTAATTGGTCTTACTTTTTTAAAAAAAATTTTAAACTTCCTGTTCACCAAGTTAAATACATGTAACTTTGCTTTTTAAGACGTTGAATCAGATTTAACTAGCAACATGCTAAAAGGAAGGGTTGCATAATATTCCAACTGAAGAATCTCAATTCTCAGTTAAAGAATATTAAATGCATTATAAATAACTGTGTTTATGTAACTTAAGACTAAATCTTGGCGTGCTTCCCATTGGATCCATTTTAGGCTTTTGTTGTAGAAATCTAACTGCTCACCACACTGGGAGATTACTCTTGTTCAACAGGAAGTGCAGTTTGATTTATCTTTAAAGAGAGATACTGCTTCTTGTCCTCCTGGAAAAGTACAGCTTTGTTATTTATTTGCAAAAGGAGGAGTTTTTACATCCTGCCTTAAAATATACCATTAAGTTTCAGGCATAAAACAGTAATGCTGGCTGAGAAGTTTTCATATTTGTTATCCTTGCAGTGTTGCAGTATTATCTGTCAGATTTTCCTCATATTGTTTAGATCTTTAAGCATGTAAAGCAATTGTTCTGGCTAAAAACCTCCTGTTTTCATTCATCTGCAGCTCATAGGAGCTAACCTGAATTTGCTGAGACAGTCATTGCACTGTGCACATCTTGGTACAGTCACATG
The DNA here is from genome assembly GCA_030068375.1 of Ostorhinchus rueppellii. NCBI lineage: Eukaryota > Metazoa > Chordata > Actinopteri > Kurtiformes > Apogonidae > Ostorhinchus > Ostorhinchus rueppellii. The sequence goes on along the minus strand of JAQQZY010000003.1, from coordinate 19,910,564 downwards.
TTTTTTTCTATGTGTCTACATTTTCATTCGGTTGACTTTTCATGTGTCTGTTCCGACTTTCCCGTGCCTCAGATGTTTGACTGGATCATGCACAACAAGGGTTTGTTCCTGGCAGGCTACACAGAGATCGGCAACAACCACCCCCACGCCATAGAGCTGCAAACCCAGCACAACCACTTCGCTATGAACTGCATGGTAAGACACACACACACTGGTGCACAGCAGGTGGTGATGTTATTCCACCCACTTGGACCATCAAGATCATGTCCTGCGCTGTATAATCATATAGTTATTGCACTTAGTGTTAACCTCTGGGATTGTTTGTTTGGAGCTGCCTCTGCTTGTATGTGTTCACACATTTTGTGTTTGTAGCAGCACAACTAGGTATTAAGTAATCCTATTCTTTATCCACAGTCGGCCTTACATAAGTATTATGAAACTGTTGTTATCTCCACGCCAGAGTTTCTTTTTCTCGATGGGAACCAATGGTGACAGCCTGAAAGCCCTCTGTTCACTCTGCTCCTCCAACTGCAGCTCTTTTTTTCCTCTGTCCTTCACACTGTACTTTTTCAATTTCAGTTTGCCTTGAGTTTTATTTCTATTTTGAGGATTTAACTTGTTTTAGTTCATTTATATGTGGTTTTCAGTGTCAGTTTTTGGTTTTTACACACTATGAGCAAGGCTTTGATTTGTAGATGCTGAAAAGAGTAGAATAAAAGAATGAATACACAAGATCAAATATTTACAAAACTGGTGTTAATTTGAGTTTCATATTTTGCATGGACATGTTAGTGTTGGACACCATGAAACGTTAACACTGGGGAGAAACAAAGCCAATTTTAACCACAATTCGGTTTAGGTTGTTTGCATTGCTCTGTTCACTGTAGTTTTTATTTAATTTTTATCTTCATGAAAACTGTTATTTTCTTGAATCCAGTTCACTTACTGCTGGTTTTACACCATTTTATTATTTATTCTGATAAAGACAATTAATCCAACTACTGTTACCAAGTTCACATGAGTATGCAGTCTTTTTAATAAAGTTGAAATGAGTCTTTATAAAATTATAGTATTATAGTGGTGCTACAGAGGCTCTCTAGACTTAAAGTAAAATACTTGTTTGGTACAAACTCTAGCAAAAGCCTTGTTCACCATCATTTTTATATATGTTTTTTTTTTTGTGTGTGTGTGAAAATGAAATACAAAATTTGCCAGTTCCACTAAAATCTGTCCCCACAATTAGAATAATTTTTCCTGTGTTTCAGTCCTACTTACCTATCTATCCTATTTTAGGATTCATCCCCTCTTCATTCAGGTGTAAACTTTACCCATAACCTCATCTGCCCTGTCATGCAGAATGTGTACGTCAACATCAACCGCATCATGTCAGTTGGCAACCGGCTCTTGGAGTCTGGTCACTACGCATCCCAGCAGATAAAGCAGATCTCAGGTCAGCTGGAACAAGAGTGGAAAGCCTTTGCCGCCGCTCTGGACGAACGCAGCACATTGCTAGAGATGTCAGCCAGCTTTCATCAAAAATGTGATCAGGTGAGTCAGGGATACGCTGAACTGGTCATTTCATAGCCAGATAATAATACTTGTACAAATTCTTCTACAAACCTTGTTCTTATTATATTTTGAATTATACTCAACAAATAAAAGCTCAAGCTGCTTGAAGTCATTCTTGAGCAGATTTTGTGAAGGGTTGTGGTGTTTGTCTCAGGTACGTTCTGTGGCAGAATATAGTTTTCTGTTCTGTGTCAAACTTTTCATAATGAATCCATGTTCATGTAGGGATGATGGGAATTAATATATTCCCATCATCAATATATTAATTTAATCGTATTGAATCGATGCCATTCTTGATTTTGTTCTGATTTTGCTTTTCATGACATTGTATTTGGAATGAGAAAGTATTTGAAAGAATATACAATATGTACACATTCACTTCCATGTAGATTTTCTCAGTCACACTGCTTTGTCTCCACGTGGTACAAATGTTATTATGAAATGGATCACTTTGGAGGCAAATGATTGGAATAGATTGGACAATTGGAACCATCTAGATTCAGATCCTTTCCTTTTACGTACAAGATCCTTGTTTTGTCTTTTCTGCTCTTTCCCCGATTCAGAGCTGTTCTTTATTGTTCATGTTCATTCTGCTGCGTGTACAGATTTCTGCACCTCAAGTGACACACATTTGGCTGAGAAGGTTATGATTTGTGTCAGTGATTAAATGCAAAATAGAGCACTGCATGAAATGGATTTCCAGCAAACAAGCATCCATGCAGATGTTTGGTCTGAAGTCTATAGAATACAAATTACAGTATATATTTTATTTCAAGATAACAATAAAATAATGGCTTTTGCATTCATTTGAGATGAAGGCCAGTTCTGTGTGACTAGGGTTCTGTGCTGCTCTGGTAGATGCAGCTTTGGAATCTCTGAGGTTTTGACCTTCAGCTTGGTAATGGATATGCATAGACTCACCTTGTGGATAAAAAGTACCCATTAGGCTTCATTTAGGTTTCATATACACACACACACACACACACACACACACACACACACACACAGAGGCTATCAAATGTCTTACATTACCATATATTTACATAAACATATGTAGAATGAAGGTAAAGCATTTGGTATCTGCTGTTATTTGTGTCTGGGCTCATTAGCTAGGAAACCCTAGGATGATTCATGGGCTGAAACACATGAGAGCAAATTCCCAACAAGGGAACATGGGTGGTACAAGTTTCCTAACCTGGAATATTGCCGTCATCAGGTCAGCTTTTTATGTTTGCAAGCTGAAATAGTAACAGCTTTTTTTATCTGGCCTTTTCACCCCAACCTCTTCTGTTCGTTTTAAGTCTTTGCGCGGCTCATTTATCATCCAGGAGATGTTTAGAAGCCAATAATGAGATGGAGATATTTCTTTGAGCCGGCCTGATTGCTTTGTTTGCCTTGCCCTTCCACAGGGAGGCAGATAACACTCTCAGAAGTCACCACAGGCTAGTGAGCTTCTCATTCAGCCACAAATCATTCTTTTGAAAAAGTACCGAGTAAGCTGAAAGTAGCATTCAGGGATATTTCTGCATGCTTAGGCTCAGTAATGCTAAAGAAATTGCTCCTAAGGCAAGGCATGTGCGCTGTGGTACGTCTGACTAACGTGACTCACAGGAAGAACAGGAAGATCTACGCACCAGCAATATCTAATGCCATGTCTCCAGTGAACTGCTTCATGTGTGAGTGACCGCTCGTGTTTGCCCCTCTGCAGTACATGAGCAACGTGGACTCGTGGTGTAAAGCGTGTGGCGAGGTGGATTTGCCCTCGGAGCTTCAGGACTTAGAAGACGCCATCCATCATCATCAAGGCCTGTACGAACACATCACCGCTGCCTACTCGGAGGTAAAAGCACAGTTGTTCTATTGTTACATAATGAACATAATTCAGTTTATTATGCTAGCTTGAATCTGAAAATTGACAATAAACTTTTACAATCAAACAACCAGATAACATAAACACAAACGACTCTGCACTACAGATTTAATCTATTAGAAACAGATGCTCTTCCAATGTGTGTGTTTCCATCTCGCTGTCGCGTGACTTTGAAGTGAACTTTTAAAATGTCACAGAAAAGAAAATGTGAATTTTGCATTTATTCATCAACTGGTTTGGATCCAGAGTCTGCTTTAGTTTGTGGTGGTGATGCTATAGGATATGATGTCGAAATTGGAAATAGCATCTCCTTCTCTCCATCATCTTCTTCTTCATTGTAGTCTTCTCCATGTTCTTTTTCATGTTCATCATCTTCATCTCAAGCAGTAACAGCTGATCAGTCATGTGACTTAAATGTTTGCAGAGGTTATTTGTAAATGGTGTTTACATTTCTCACAAAGCATATTAACTTTTTTTCCTGTTGTCTGAACAACAACTTTAGTTTTATCTTCAATTTTCTATTTATAGTGTTTTAATCTTTTCTAAATATAAGATCAGAGTGTGTTTTCCAGGTGGTGTGTGTAGATAATAATTCGCAAAAACATTGAATCTAAAGCCTTTTATTCTGTTTGTACTTTTCCCCCTGTGAAGTAACATTATTTGGTACAAAAGAACTTCATGAGTACTCGATGTCTAATCTCAGGTGAGCCAAGATGGCAAAGCTTTGTTGGATAAACTGCAGCGACCCTTAACTCCAGGCAGCGCCGATTCCCTCACAGCATCAGCGAATTACTCTAAAGCGGTGCACCATGTCCTGGACATCATCCATGAGGTTCTGCATCACCAGAGACAGCTGGAGAACATCTGGCAACACCGCAAAGTCCGGCTGCACCAACGCCTGCAGCTCTGCGTCTTCCAACAGGACGTCCAGCAGGTATGAACATTGATTATGTAGGCACTTTTTTCTGTATACACTCATATCTTTTGGTAATTCCAGGGCTCAAGCTCAAGTTTTTTTGTTCAGTATGACATGAGAGGATTAGACAGTAATTTGAAAATAGCAGGGTAGCTTGCTGGTTAGAAGAATTCCACTCTTAATAAAAGGTTTGATCCCAGCAACAGCAATGTTTCCTTTCAAAATGTCCTTGAGCAAGTTGAATGAGCCTCGTGTCTTCACTCCTCGTACGCATCAGCGAGTACAAAGCTCTGATAAATGCTTAAAGTCAGTGTTCTTCAAAGCACGAAGGCTTGAAAAACGACTGTAATGAGCCTCTCCAAATTAAATGGTCCAGGATGATAATACGCTTACATTCTGTCCAAAAAACATGGGCATTCCTGAATGTGTTGGCATGGCAATTGTTGCCGTGGAAACTGAATTGGGTCATATGTCCGTGCAGATGCTGTTCATCCATTTATGGAGAGGGCAGAGAGAGGAGTGTGAAGAGACAGGCTCTGTGCAACGCCTCTTACAATACTGATCAGAATGCTTTTTTTCTCCATCACGTTCCTTTGATTATGCACACTTGTAGCTTATCTGACTCCTTAGAGTGCCCCCCTGTGGTTGCCTGTGTCTCATTCTCTGTCTGATGTGTTCTGTGTTGGGTTGTGTGGACAGGTGCTGGACTGGATAGAGAACCACGGCGAGGCGTTCCTCAGCAAACACACAGGTGTGGGAAAATCCCTCCACCGAGCCAGAGCCCTTCAGAAACGCCACGAAGACTTTGAGGAAGTGGCTCAGGTACTTCAGTTTCAATTCTCTAATTCTAAGTTCACTTCTCATTTTATTAGATTTTCCTTTTGAATTATTTGCTTGCTTGAGCTGAGTTCATGTGCAAAAGGAATGAACTTGGAAATCACCAGGAGGTAGACACACACCTTATATGTTCTCATTAGTTTGTGTTGCTTTTAAAGGTTACTTTCTGAAAACCCCCAAAATAACGGGGATCATCTCAAGTCAATTTAGTCCATTAAAAAAACACACACAACTTTTGATTGATATAAACATTTATTTTAGACTACCACTTGTCATGCACTGTGTATACCTAATGAATACTGTGCACAGTGAAAATTAGCACATGAATATAAAAATGGCAGGCTATCAACAGAAATACCAAAAATTATATATATGTAAACTAAAACACACACTCACACACACACACATATATATATATATATATATATACATGTGTGTGTGTGTGTTTTAGTTTAGTATCCAAGTTCATCAGATGTTATGAGGAAAGACTCGATTTCTAAAAGCTGAAACAAAAAGCAAGAAAGAATGCATCACTTGTGAAATATAACAAAACTAGTGCTAATTAAAAGTCCTACATTGTATGAGTCTGTTTTATTCTACCATGCGCATGAAATAAAGCTGCAGTTATACACAGTTTGAGCTTCTGTTGCATTAATTTTTATTTTTTCGTCTCAGTTAAAATAAAATGTTTACTGCTAGTTTTCAATGACTATAATAACCCTTTTAATTTCTCTAATTCTCACACTTACTGATTCGACTTATTTTTAAACAGTGGTAATTACCATCTGAAATCACATGGATTTATTTTCCCACAGTTGCTACATCAAAAGAGACCGCAGTGATTTGTTTTTCTTCATTTTATTAATTAATGGATCATAAAAGGATGTGAACTATAAAATAATGTAAAATACCTGCCCAAAGCACCATCTGGTACCTTAGTTTAGCACTGTTTTCTCTTCCTCTTTGCCCTACCTTCACCCACTTTCTGTTTATTTCCTCTGTTGCATTTCTCTCACTCTATCAGCGGCGACATCTTCTGCATATCCTGTTTTTGATTTCTCCCTGCCTCTGCTCTCCTTCTCTCTTGTACTTCATCGTTCTCTCGGGTTAACCCCCCTCTCTGTGCCGATCTTGTCAGAATACGTACACCAATGCAGACAAGCTGCTGGAGGCGGCCGAGCAGCTGGCCCAGACGGGAGAGTGTGACCCAGAGGAGATCTACCAGGCCGCCCACCAGCTCGAAGACCGGATCCAAGACTTTGTTCGCCGCGTGGAGCAGCGCAAAGTCCTGCTGGACATGTCTGTCGCCTTCCACACGCACGTCAAAGAGGTGGGCTGGCAGCGTGACGTAATGCTGAAGTGGATGGTGGGCTGTGTGTTTGTGTGGAGAGCTTTCACAGAGAGCAAATAAGCAGCAGATGATGGAGAAAGTGCATTTCTGTGCTCTTTTATTCACTAAACATTTTATATATTTAATCTTTTCTTCAGGATTTAAGTTTAGGATCAGGATTACATTGAGCTTAGACAGGGGTTCAGATGTGATGGCAGAGTCAGCCAGCTGGTGTGTATGGGAGGATGTGGTTGCTTTATGTGTGTTTGGGTTTCTTCTGTTGCCATGGTGATGATATGACTGACGATGTAAACACAGTGAGGGTGAGAAGAGGGCAGCAGCTATTGGTTATTTTCAACATCTATCAGTTATTTTCTGTATTAATTGATTTGTTATTTGGTGTGAAAAATGGATTAGGATCAGTTTCATTCACCAAGTACATAAACACACACAAGGAATGTTTTGCTTGGAAGTTATTGCCTCTTTAGTATAAGGTAAATGTAAGAAAAAAAAGTAAGAAATGTAAAATAAGAAAAAGTGTGTGCAGCTGTTTCACCATGATCCAGAGTGCTAAGAATTTTGGTTCAGACACAGTAAAGATACTTAAATAAATTAACATTGATTAAATTGGAATTAAAATAACACTAATCATGGAAATCTGATTAGATTCTTTGATTATCAAGAGCAATCAATTTAATGAAAAATTGAAAAGCTAATTGGTAAACTCACTGACTTTTGTGGAATTGACACATAGTATGTTGAAATTAATTTGTTTAATAGCAATATTTTAACTTTAACTACAATATCCTCTAAAACTACTAAAGTCATTGAACTTTTCCTTTATTGTCTTTGCAGTTACACAGGGAATCTCAGCCGTGTGCACCTGAACAACCACTTCTGATCGTAATGCATGACAAAAAGGCAGAAAAATTAAACAAGGCAGATAATATGCTGTGCCACTGTCAGTTCTAGTAAATATTGTGCCTGCCAGGGTGATTTATTTATTTATTTATTCATTTATTTATTTTGGTGCAACTTTAATATATTGAGCTTCACATTTTCTCACCACATGCTTCTGAGCTTTTCCTCCCACATCACTTATATGCTTCAAAACTGATCCATTATCTATACAATAGCCAGCTACTGTAACACCACTTGACTGTATTTTAAAGAATGTTTTTTTTTATTATGTGGGTTGAACAAATATAGAAATTAAACTAATATTGTAAATTACTAAAAAAAAATCTGGTGCTGTTAAATTAATTAGAACTGTAAAACCACTGAGGCCATTTAAACCTGATACTAGCTTATAATGAATTAGTTCCTTATTCGCACCAATATAAATGACAATTATCAACAGTAAATGTGCTCCATGCTCAACTTGAATTTTTAAGGAAGTCCACTATACTTCAGTAAATATGAAAAATGAGCAGAAGTATTTCACTGCATAGAAAGATCTGGTTCAGTCAGAATATATTGAAAGAGACTAGTCAGTTCACATTTCTATTGTTGCATCATGTCATTGTCAGACTGAATACAGTCAACAATCTCAAATATTGCCATAAAATATTTGCAGAAAAATCTTTTTTGGATTTCAAAAGGTGTTGCATTTGACCAACATAAAGAAATACTAATTATGTTTTTGTTTGTGTATTTCAAGGGGTATTATTTTGTTGAAACGTCCTGTTTTGACCTCGACGGAACGGATTATAAGTAGAAGGGAGCACGTGGGTTTAGAGAATGGAGCAAATAATTAGCTGAGTTCAGTGACTTAAACGTGAATATTAATACACATATCACAAACGCATGAGCTGTCCAAAAAGCTTTTTCCACCATTGTATATGTAGATACATAGATATCAGTGTATAGAAGTGGAATCACTGAGGCATTTCTCATACTATTTCCAGATGACGGCTAGTCCGAAGTAAATAATTTCCTAAAATGTTTTTAAATTGATCACAAAAAGAACTTCTGATTTCATCAAAGCATAATGTTATACAGTATAGTAGCAGAATACTCCACAGTGAATGTCCTGACCTTTGACCTCTGACCCTCCTTCCTCTAGCTGTGGACATGGCTGGAGGAGCTTCAGAAGGAGCTGCTGGACGACGTGTACGCAGAGTCGGTGGAGGCCGTCCAGGATCTGATCAAACGCTTCGGTCAGCAGCAGCAGACCACACTGCAGGTCACCGTCAACGTAATCAAGGAGGGAGAGGACCTCATCCAGCAGCTCAGGTACCAAATGGGAGCTCTGAAGTTAATAAGCATCAAACTGAAACCACAGCAAGAGAACAATACCCAGTGAACAGCAGCAGAAGACAGGGTTTCTGTGGGTCATTAAATAGATTTGGTGAAAATTAATGCCTTAAATGACATTAAAAGCATTAAATTTGATGTCCAGTGGCATTAAAAAATTAAATACACTTGAAAAATTGAAAAATGGTTGGAAAAAAATCCATTGTTATTCACGATTTATTTTGATTATATAAACATTTGATCATTTTGATTTGAAGTATAGCGTGTTGATTGACAGGCGGAATCCTTTAATTGTCTATAGTTAATGGCCAATACACAAAGTCACAACACCAGATGCTTGGAATGCAACGTGCTGTGAACGTGCTCATGCTGTACTAGCAAATGTTGGAAAAATGGGAAAATGCAAGTTTCAGCAGAAGTGATCGGAGGAGGAACTATTCAGAACCTGGTTAAAGCCTGTCGATGGTAAACTGTATGTGTGTGTGTGTGTGTGTGTATATATATATATATATATATATATATAACTATTTATAAAAGTGTATCTGAAGTTGGTCGTGGGTATTAAATTAGTTTAAAGCGGCATTATAAAGAGCATTAAAAAGCTTTAAATTAGATTTGCTGATACCTGCAGAAACCCTGGAAGAGTAGGAATATATCTGTTAGGAAATACTCAACTTTGAGTTGCTTATTCTCAGCTTAAAACGTCAGCAAATATAGAAACAAAACTAAGCTAAAATCAGTTGATATGACAATAAACTAAAATATGAAGAAGTAACATTGAGAGACGTCTGTGTACACATTAGAGTATGGACACGGTTGCTTAGGTGTTAGTTTTTAGCATCTGTATTCCTGCTCTGTCCTACTTCTGGAGAACTGAAGTCTTGACACTTATTTAGCCTATACAGTAGTGCTGTGTAATATGACCATAATCTCCAGGGTTCCTGCGGGGTCTGAAAGCAGCGTATGACTTTCATCACTTATTTTTCTTCAAATTTGTAAAACCTGAGTGATAGCCTACTTATCACTAATCCGTTAGTCTTTCTGTGATTATACACCTAAATCACTCCCCTCGTGGTGAACAACTTCAAAGAGGACTCAGTCACAAGCAGTCCATTTGTTTACGTACCAAAGCGATAAGTCACTCTGGCCTTTTTGGAAATTTTGTCGCAAAGTGCATTGTAGGAATGGGAGTTCCACACAGCCACAGCAGCATCAAACACAAAGACATCAAGCAATGAAACCATGTCTCCTGCCAGGTCAGAAGAAATGAACGGAATCACTATAAGTCAATTGTCATCTTATAATATGGGGTATGTGATCATGAAAAACAATACTTAGACATAAGTTTCTTGACATTTTCAGAATGTGTCATTGTGTAGGTTTATCATGCATGTGCTGTCAGGAGCAAGTGAGTGGTGAGGAGTAATGGATTAGTAATAATCAGGCTATCACTTGGGTTTTACAAATCTGAAGAAACATTAGTGATGAAAGCCATGCACTGCTTTAAAAAGTCTTAAATTTATAAATCTGCATTTGACACCTTAAAAAAAGTCTTTAAAAAGTATTAAATTTCATATGTTAATCGGCTGATCTAAAAAATTGCCCATAGGTGTGAATGTGAGAGTGATTGTCTGTCTCTATATGTCAGCCCTGTGATGAACTGGCG
>JAQQZY010000003.1:19885451-19895665 GCA_030068375.1 Ostorhinchus rueppellii | reverse complement strand
GACTCTGAGACAAACGTTCCTTTTAAATCAAACCCATTCTCTCATTAATTGTCAGAATTTCACATTTTGGCCTCAGACTCCATCTTAGAAACTACAACCGACTAGGACTTTTTACTTAATTTTTCTTTATTTATGACTCAAATTTGGTAAAGTTTAACAATTTTTATTCTGGAAGCATTTTACTTGTATTCCAGTCTATCTACTATTTCTTAGATTTGTGGTCACTTCCAGTATTTTGACAAATAAGCATCTAAGCATTTCTTTTTCTAATAATAAATGCTTAGATGCTATAAATCGTATCAAAAATCACTGAAACAGCACAGAATGATTATGATGGAAAATGAACTAGGCTTCTTTTTTTTTTAATTCAGTGTGAATCCTCCATCGGAATATTTTGTTATATTTGCATATTTTCATTCAGCTCACATCCAGAAGTGGACTATAAAACATGCCCAATATAAGAAAAATCAGCTGAAATATAATGGGATATAACAAGAAAAGAAAATGTAAATTAAGGAACCAGAATTAATAAAAAGAGAGACTTCAGACAAAGAGCTAATCCATTTAAAACACCGTTGAAAATGACATTGAAAATGTAAAATTGTATTAGTTTTCTTCAGGCGATACTCTCCACAGTTAAATGAAATGATCTGTTGGCGCTCCTGTTTTAAACCGTGTGTATTACAGCTGAGTAAACCACTGCAGGCTCCGCTCCGCAGTAGTTTGAGTTTTTAAAGCAGCTCTGTTCGCTTGGCTTCCTGCCTAAATGTATCTTTATAGCACAGCGCTACCTCCCTTGGCTTATTGCTGTTTTGTGTTTCTGTGCCAGGGACTCGGCCATCTCAAGCAACAAGACACCCCACAATAGCTCCATCAACCACATCGAGAGCGTCCTGCAACAGCTGGATGAGGCCCAGGCCCAGATGGAGGAGCTCTTCCAGGAGAGGAAGATCAAACTAGAGCTCTTCCTCCAGCTCAGAATCTTCGAGAGGGACGCCATCGATGTGAGTGATTATTAGAGGGGAAGGAGGTGATGTGACCGTATGTTTTTGGTGGTCAACTACTCGTGGTTTTGTCCCTCCACAGATCATCTCTGACCTGGAGTCGTGGAACGAGGAGCTGACGGGCCAGATGAATGACTTCGACACAGAGGACCTGACCCTGGCCGAGCAGAGGCTGCAACACCACGCAGACAAGGCCCTGACCATGAACAACCTCACCTTCGATGTCATCCACCAGGGGCAGGAGCTGCTGCAGTACGTCAACGAAGTCCAGGCCTCCGGTGAGAACAGACCCCAGACACAACCGAGACATGAATACAGGCCCCAGGAACCCAGTAAACCGTAAAACCACAAAGAGGAAACACTGTAATAAAGTCATTTAAGGACAAACTGATGGAGAAAGTCATGAACGGCTTGAACAACCGAATTAAACACCCATACATTATGACAAAATGATAGAATGTGTGCCTTTAGGGTCACAGATTTCTCTCCACATTTAGAACGGGGCTAGCAGAGATAGATCTGCCCCAGTCCACTATTATTCTGAAATTGGACAAAACAAAACAGTGGTTCTCAAACTAGTTCAAAACCCTAAAGACAAATACATTGTCTGCTTGGGATCCAAATTTATTTATCTTGTATTTATGCATTTAATTATTACAACAATGAGTCGATCCACATATTTTAGCAATTTATTTGTCTTTAAAAAGAGGCAATAAGTACGTATAACAAATAAGACTGAAGATTAAACTTATTTTGTTTAATTATACCCTTTCACAATGGTAAAATTGAAGGCCTTAAATCAACAAAATAAACAAAAGATGAAAAGAAAATTAACTAAAATAATGAAAAAAACTGTAAATCAAATAAAAATTAAAGCTGATCAAAAAATGGACAAACTCAAAAGAAATAAAGAAAATACCCCAAATTGTACAAAATAATCCAAAAAACTGAAAAAAAGATAAAAATGTAACACATTGATCAAGTAAGTGAACAAATATCATTCAAATAATCTAGAAAATAGAAAACTGCACAAAATAGTAAACAGTGACCCAAAAAAAGGACCCACCTTTAAACTAATCACACTTGTAAGGGTGAAACTAAGTGTAGAAAGCAACAGCAGCGTCTTTTCAGAATTATGTCGAGGTGAAATAGTTTCAGTTAAACGTTTGCACACGGGAGAACAAGCCGCTGTATTATAATGATGAAAACACTTCCACAAGCTGTATGTTCTTGTCAAAACCTTTGATTTTCCCTGTGTCGTTGAAGGCTACAGAGTGGTTTTGTCCAGTAGTTATAACATAGATAAAGTGATATCTATCTGTCACCCATGGTCCGTCTGAGGATAACACAGTTTCAGTGCTACATCGGTTCAGTGTCGATGCTGTGTAGGTGTCACGGGTCAGAGTGGGTCAGCGTTTGTGATGAGAGGCTCCCACTCACTAACCATCATGCCTCACCTGTGATTGCACTTGGTAATAGGTGTTCTTTAAACCGCCACAAGTAACAGTTACATCATCCACATGCACTGAAACATACTGATAATATTCACAGAGATGGTTTTAAAATCCTTTACAGCAGCAGTCGCCAAAAACAGCACAGACAGTAGATGTTCTCTTATTTGCCAACAAAACCACCATCTGGCTCGTCTGAATATGCAGGTTACCGCCATATGTTACTGAATGCATATGTTCAGGTAGAGAAGCAAACAGACCAATGCAGTTTTTAATGATTTTTTTTTAAAAAAAGGGGGAGTTTTCCGGGTAGAAAAAAAGTGAGTGCTTATTTTATCTGCATCAAGCTTTAGTGGCTCTAAATCTCCATGTTTGCCAGAAAAACAGAAACATTAAACGCCATCATGAAGTTATGTGCTGAGCTAAAACCAGTCTGAAAACGGGACGTATAATGAACAGCCTCAAAGCTCAGCATATATGTACATTGTAAACACTGTACAATGGACTCTTCATCTCTAGGTTTGCATTGTAAATAGATTAGATGCAGACCATAAAAATATAACATCCTCAAGGTAATATTAAATATAGCTATTCTTTTAACCTGACTGGCTTGAACAACAGCTTAGAGATGGAAAAGCAAATGTAGCAGGTGAGAGAAATCAGGTGCTCTCTTCTCTTCTGAGTTCCTTTAGTAAACGTACATATCATTACTAAACTCTGCCTTATTTTTAAGCATTTTAATTGATAGCATTTATTAAGTATTTTGTGTCTTTAACAAAAAAAAATATAGTGAACGGAAGAGAGTTGTGCTAAAAATGTATATTTTGCTTAAGATTACTGCAAGGCACTGGTATTTGTTCAATAAAAAGTGATTTATCATTGTTCAGACTTCTACTGGAGTGGAGGATTGCGCCTGCTTTTAGTTCAATAAACCTATTTTATCCTGTAAGGAGAAATAATCTGAAGTTAATGTGAAAGCTGTGGCAGACTTACAGTGTTCAGCCTCCTCATGCTGGCAGCATTCAACCAGAGCTGAATGTAACAGCATGTTGTCCCTCCAGGTGTGGAACTGCTGTGCGACAGAGATGTCGACATGGCCACGCGGGTACAGGAGCTGCTCGAGTTCCTCCATGAGAAGCAGCAGGAGCTGGACTTGGCGGCTGAGCAGCACCGCAGACACCTGGAGCAGTGTGTGCAGCTGAGACACCTCCAGGCTGAAGTCAAACAGGTCTGACTTGCACACAACAGGGGTGTTGGCGCCATCTTCAGGCAACAAACATGCAATTACAGGGTATATGTTGTGTTTTGAATGTACTAGCTTTTCCTTGTTTTGCCCAGGTTCTTGGCTGGATTCGTAATGGTGAGTCGATGCTTAACGCTGGTTTAATCACAGCCAGCTCCCTGCAGGAAGCTGAGCAGCTGCAAAGAGAACACGAACAGTTTCAGCACGCTATTGAGGTGAGTCTGCAGCATCAGTCTGCCCTTGTTGTTTTTCTCTCCTTTTTTTTTTTTAATGACTCATCACATTTGATAAATCTGTGTTCCATTTTGCAGAAAACCCACCAGAGTGCCCTGCAGGTCCAGCAGAAGGCTGAGGCTCTGCTCCAGGCAAACCACTATGACATGGACCTGATCAGAGACTGTGCAGAGAGCGTGGCCTCTCACTGGCAGCAGCTCATGCTGAAAATGGAGGACAGACTTAAGCTGGTCAACGCCTCTGTGGCCTTCTACAAGACCTCTGAACAGGCAGGTTACCCCTTATTGAACACATTTAGTGTTGAAACGGGAGAAAACAATGACCATCTATCATACCTATGATGAAAATCTATAGTGTTGGGAATCTGAGCCACTCTGATAAATAGAAAAATTCCTGCATTTATCCCTTAATATTTCTGAACTGGTGCATCATGACCCAAATGTTTATCATAGATTCATTCATTTAAATTTTCCCACTTGAGGGATCAATAAAGTATGTCTTAAGTGGATAATGAAGTAAAAAAAAACCCAACTTTTTATCATTTAAAAATGTTGTCAGACTTTTATTTTGTCAAAATCTGTGGCAACTAGCCGTGAAAACAGTAAATCACCTTGACTTTGATGATCACGATGCCAAAGCCCAACCAGCTTTAACCACTGCTTTAAACAATCCAACTATGATGAACACTAGAGTTTTACAATTTAGTGATAAAGTTGTGATTTTTATGGACAATCTTGCAGTAAATATGTCAGTGGCATTGAACCAGAATATCCCCATGCAGTTGTGTTTGTTTTCTGGCCACTTGTTTTCATCCATTTTACCCGGCCTACACATACATTCTACTATCTCAGAATAGATTATCATGTTCACAAATGCGCATTTTTAACTAATCGACACTGAGGATATAGATTCAAAGTCTCTCACAGTAGGAAACATCTGTCTGTTTCCATCCCTTATGTTCTTAGGCAGGAGTGTTGAACTCATTTTAGTTTAGGGGCCACATTCAGCCTAATATGATCTGAAGTGACTAGTAAAGGACTAGTAAAATAAAAACATGATAACCATAAATAATATCAACTTCAAACTTAAAAAAAATTGGATTATGAAAATGTTTACATCTACGAACTATCCTTTAAAAAACATTAATAAACATTAATAATTTAACAGTATTATGCCACAGCTTATTGTTTGTACATGTGCATTAAAACTTTCAGATCACTGTGGATAACAAAACATTTTGTAACACTAACACAATATCGTTAGAATAGCACTTAATTTTCATCTTAACTTCTTCAGCAGTTGTTCATATTATTCCCTTTTTTGTGAAATGAGAGGTAAAATAAGATGGTCCTTTATTTGCCCCACCAGGGAAAATTCCACAATTACAGCAGCAATAGTGGAGTACAAACAAAGCGCCAAATAGCAAAAAAGAGCAAAATTAAAAGTAAATACAAAGCAAAAAATGCTATAAATACTATTTACAGCTGTGTACATGCTGATCGTGCTACAGGTTGGATAGGGAAGATACTCATACGTACGCTTATCCTCACATATGTACACACATAATTACATATACAGACATGATATGTGTGATAGTTTGTAAATGTACATAATTTCAGGTATTTTATTTTTTCATACTAAAACAAAGAGAAAATTTTGGAGTTTAACTGGACTGTAATTAAAAGGATTTGGACATCCCTAATTTTTCATTCCACAAATTCATCCCATGGCCCAGATTGGACCTTTTGGAGGGCCAGCTTTTGGCCCACGGGCTGCATGTTTGACACCTCTGTCCTTAGGGATTGTTTTTAATGAGTTTGGATTGGTGTGACCTTACGATGCTGTGCCGCTGAGGGTTAGGAGACTCATAGCATTTCTCGTACAGGTCTGCAGTGTGTTGGAGAGTCTGGAGCAGGAGTACAAAAGAGAGGAGGACTGGTGTGGAGGAGCCGACAAGCTGGGACCCAACTGTGAGACTGATCACGTCACCCCCATGATCAGTAAACACCTAGAGCAGAAAGAGGCCTTCCTGAAAGTAAGACTGTTCACACCACCACTGAGCTGCTCCTGAAGCTTTATTTATGTTCTGATTTCAGTGTGTGTTCACCTTGACTTATTTTATGTTTAATGCGTGTGCTTCTGTTCATCAGGCGTGCACTTTAGCCAGAAGAAACGCAGATGTCTTCCTCAAGTACATGCACAGGAACAGTGTCAACATGCCTGGGATGCTGAGCCACGTCAAAGCACCAGAGCAACAGGTTAAAAGTCAGTATCAGCAGGAACTTTGTGTGTTTCTTTTTTGTTTACCAGTCAGATTTGGAAGCTGAGTGAGGTGTTCAATGCCCTGTGTGTTACTGCTGTTGTGTGTAGACATCCTGAATGAGCTGCTGCAGAGAGAAAACCGCGTTCTTCACTTCTGGACCATGAGGAAACGACGTTTAGACCAGTGTCAGCAGTACGTGGTGTTTGAACGCAGCGCCAAACAGGTATGAAACATATTTAATTCTATTTCTAATAAACATGCTCATACACATCTCTAGCCTTTCTATGCACTTGCTTGTTGCCTGCGAAATTTTCCCACAGTGGGATAAATAAAGTCTTATCTTATCTTATCTTATTCTAACAACATGTGCATGTGGGGTGTTTGTGTACCCAGGCTCTGGAGTGGATTCATGACACCGGGGAGTTTTACCTGTCCACACACACCTCCACCGGTTCGAGCATCCACCACACACAGGAACTGTTGAAGGAGCACGAGGAATTCCACATTACAGCCAAGGTTTGTCACTTGTACATGCACACACCAAGCATTGACTGCCTGTTAGTCACGAAGGGCATGGACATTGAGGTTGGATTTCCATTTGCAGTAAAACAAAAAATTTGGTGTCAAAATGTAGAATTTCCAAAATCTCCTCCAAAATTTGGTTGAAATTTCTTCAAGCTGTCAAATGGGTTCTTCTGCTTAGGTTTTGTATCTGAGTACATTTGATCAACATAAAACATAAATAAATGTTGGTGCAAAGAAAAGCAGTGTTTTTTTTGTTTTGTTTTTTTTAACATCTTCACTGTCCTCATATATTGTGATTTCAGATTTGGATTCAGTGTTTACCTCTGCTTACAGTGACATGTAAATTAGTCAGTCTCTAATACATCCACAGAAATAGAGATCATGTTTAAACACATCAACTCCTTTTCCTTCAGCAAACTAAGGAGCGTGTGAAGCTGCTCATCCAGCTGGCTGAAGGCTTCTGCGAAAAAGGCCACAGTCACGCCGGGGAGATCAAAAAATGGGTGACAGCGGTGGACAAACGCTACCGAGACTTCTCCCTGCGCATGGACAAGTACCGCTGCAGCCTGGAGAAAGCGTTGGGTATCTCCTCCGACTCCAACAAGGCGGTGAGTGGTTGTGTGTTTGGATCAGCACGAGAAGCCGGTGAAGCCACTTTTGTCGGTTCAGTCTGTTTGAATCATCCTCTTGTGCTGTCTTTTCAGAGTAAAGATCTCCAGCTAGACATCATTCCAGCCACGGCTCCAGGGTCAGAGGTCAAGCTGAGAGACGCTGCCCATGAGCTGAATGAGGAGAAGCGCAAATCAGCACGCAGGAAAGAGTAAGTTATTGCTTCTGTCTGTGTTTAATTAAGAGAAAGAGCAGGTTTATTGAAACAGCAGAAATATTAAAATTCATTTTTTTAGATAGATGAAAGGATTTAGCTAAAGGCTTCACTTCAGCAGTATACGATACGACTAGAACTTCACAGTGTCAGCATTTTTCCATCTGCTATGAAAAATAAGGTGAACCATTTATGTAATTAAATTTCTGCCTCAGTGCCGGAAATTAAAGTGTAGATGCAGCAGAGCGGCCTCACTCAGATGGTCACAGGCACTGTCAACACTGACCCTGTTGCTATTGTGCATGTGAGACAGTGAGTTAAATGAAAATCCACGTCCATAATAGATTCACAGGTTTCTAACTTCCTCCTTCTCTGTGAACCCTGTTGTTGGTGCGCCAACACAAGAACTGCAGACACAACACTCAGGTTCCAGCAGAGAACAAATGGACATATGTGTAGTTCACAGGAAAAGGAGACGGCGTGGTTTTATATTAGCGGTACAAATCACGAGCATGATTTCAGACATCCCCGGCTGGTTTATGGCCAAAGTTTATGGGCCGTTACTCCTTCATTATTCATTAGTGTAAATGGATAAAGCAGACAGGCTGGAAGGGGGCGACTGGCATGGCCATTTATCATTCTGTGGATGAGGACGCTATGACAGTTGCTAATTTTATTTTTTTCACGTCTGTGTGTGTGTGTGTGTGTGTGACTAGGTTCATCATGGCAGAGCTGATTCAAACAGAAAAAGCCTACGTGCGAGACCTGCGGGAGTGCATGGATGTGAGTTCAGCTCCACAGCCCACCACTCTCAACCTGTTCCATGCCAGAGCTGCACAACCACTTCTACACACAAAATATGCAAACATTTTGGCTGGTCTTGTCTCTGAATCTCATCTCCTTCCTTGCAGACGTACTTGTGGGAGATGACTAGCGGAGTGGAGGAGATTCCACCAGGAATCATCAACAAGGAGCACATCATCTTTGGAAACATGCAGGACCTTTATGAATTCCACCATAAGTAAGAACAAATTTCACACAAAAAAAAACAATCCTCGGTGTACAGTGACTGTACATTTGATAAAGCTCAGATGTTTTTGTCACCTCTCACATTTCAATCTACCTCTCCACATTTTGTCAGCATCTTTCTCAAAGAGCTGGAGAAATATGAGCAGCTACCAGAGGATGTCGGTCATTGTTTTGTCACCTGGGTACGTATCATTTGTTCACCACAATCAGCTGTATTTGCACAAAGCTGCCGTTCAGTAAGAAACTCCGGGAAAAATGTTAATGAAGCAAACACTGCTATTTTGTTTTACATTAGAAAGGGAAAAGACTTTCTTTCAGCTGATTTCTAGTTGGGTTGATTGACAGCTTGTAGATGGTAGTAATCCTACCCTTGTGTAATTCTTTCCTAGGCTGATAAGTTCCAGATGTATGTGAATTACTGTAAGAACAAGCCCGACTCTACACAGCTTATCCTGGAGCACGCAGGGAACTACTTTGATGTAAGAATGACCTTTTATCTGTAAAATAAAACTAGATGGTCTCTGTTGTGTCGGGACAAATCACATCACTGTTCCTCTGTTTGGGTTTGAAGGAAATTCAACAAAGGCACCGATTGGCCAACTCCATCTCTTCTTACCTGATCAAACCTGTGCAGAGAATCACCAAGTATCAACTGCTGCTTAAGGTACATCATTGATATCATGCATGCGTATTTATGCATAAATACAGATTACATCACCAAAATGTGGTGGTCAAAGTTTGCTCTGAGGTGCCTGTTGTCATGGTGTGTGTACGTGTTTGTTTACTTGTTCAGGAGCTGCTGACATGCTGTGAAGAAGGTAAAGGAGAGATCAAAGACGGCCTGGAGGTGATGCTCAGCGTTCCCAAGAAAGCCAATGATGCCATGCACCTTTCTATGCTCGAAGGTACGTTTCCAGATCACAGCTTCACTCAAGGGTAGATTCAAGAAATGATCTCACAAAAAATTCTGAAACTGATCTTTGGCTCTAACTTTCCGTCCCACCTCCAGGTTTTGATGAAAACATTGAGTCACAAGGCGAGCTGATCCTTCAGGATTCCTTCCAGGTCTGGGATCCGAAGACTCTGATCCGTAAAGGCAGAGAGCGACACCTCTTCCTCTTTGAGATGTCTCTGGTCTTCAGTAAGGAGGTCAAGGACTCCAACGGCAGGAGCAAGTACATCTACAAGAGCAAGCTCTTCGTAAGTTGATGCTGCTGTTGTTGTTTAGATTATTATTGTTATTTTTGTTCCTGCTTCCAACACTTTAGACCAATAAGACCAGTCAGGAATGTCACACTTGGGTTTCACTCCCTTTTATTGTCAGCATTTGTAACACTCTAAGGCACACATTTCTGCTCCTTATTATTGAAAAAAATGTTTCAATCAAATATTTACTTTCCCATCATAACCACCATCTACTGCAGTCTACGACACAACGACAAAATTGTATTTAAAGCAATAAAAAGCTATTTGGAACATGTCTGGACCCCCTGGACCCCTGTAAAGCTGGCTCTCAGGTTTCAAGAAATCCTTTCATTTATATTTCATCCAGCTCCTTTACTTCAGCAAAGATAGATAGATAGATAGATAGATAGATAGATAGATAGATAGATAGATAGATAGATAGATAGATAGATAGATA
>JAQQZY010000003.1:19874329-19885025 GCA_030068375.1 Ostorhinchus rueppellii | reverse complement strand
TAGATAGATAGATAGATAGATAGATAGATAGATAGATAGATAGATAGATAGATAGATAGATAGATAGATGTTAAATTTTGTTGCACTTCTCATATGATTCCTTTCTCTCATCAGACATCAGAGTTGGGGGTGACGGAGCACGTTGAGGGAGACCCCTGTAAATTTGCTCTTTGGGTAGGACGCACCCCGACCTCCGACAACAAGATTGTGCTAAAGGTAAAACTGTCCCCCTATCTTCTGTTTCCTTTGAAAACTGCCTTTGGGTTGGACTGATATGTTAGCAAATGTTTAGATAAACATTTCTAAACTATCTTCACCATTTTGTTGTTTTGCAACGAGTGCTTAGACTTTAAACCTGATAGAATGTTAAAATCTATAAATACCAAATCCTGTAAAATCCAACAGTTTACGGGTTTCTATAATATCGGTGCAGCCCTCTGCACATTCAGCTCTCTCCTGTCTCTGTCTTCTTTTCTGCTCTCTGGCGTCTTGTTTGATTGCATGAGCTTCTTTAAAGTGGCCCAGGAGAAGTTTTCTCCAGTCACAAACTCCTCGTCTGTCTCTTTGATTCCTCCCCGGTCTCTCTCTCTCTCTCTCTCTCTCTCTCTCTCTCTCTCTCTCTCTCTCTCTCTCTCTCTCTCTCTCTCTCTCTGTCTTCTGTCTGTTTCCTGTTTTCTGTCTGCTGGTTAGCTTTTGTTCCATCTTTTTAACAAACATGGACACATGTGTATATCTGGGGCTGTGTTTTTCTGTGGATGTTTGTATCTCTAATCTCTCTGTGGGTCGTCATGCTTCCACCAACGCCGCTGACACAGATTCAGCTCTTTATCGCCCACAACAATCCCTCATCCCAACTGTGCGCCGTTGTATCAAAGTGTGGAGAGGCTTGTCTTTCTCTGTACTTTTTAACAATTTGATTGTGACCGATGATGTAAGGAAAAAATTTTTTGTTTTTTTTTTTTTTTTTTTTTTTTCCTTCGTTTCCTCGCCACACTAATTGCCAAACGTTATTTTTTTTAAGCACGGCCACAGACTGATTAGAATTTGTGTCAGCTGTTGGAGCAGCATGAAGCCAAACTCCACATTTAATTCTGAGCGTTACAACTCGTACATGGTGACTACTAAACTAACCGCTGAGAAGCAGTCATGTGGTATGTGCAGTGTAAATGAAGTGTGTCTCATTACTAACTACACAAACACAGGGATCATCCATTATGGTCTGCTACACGTTCAATTGGTCTACACTGTGGAGGCAAATTATCAGTGTTGTATGTCTCTATCCTGTCGAAAGTTTTGTCAAAATTAAGAAAATGTCATGAACACTTTCTCAACAAAACCAGTGAAATTTTCTATTTTATATTTTAAATTCAAAGCTAAGTCAGGGATCCAAACATGGAGCAATGGTGAGTACAAACTATCCCACAACACAGCCCTCAGCCACTTCCCACAAGTCTGAAGCACACACTCTTATCATCACTTCACAGAAATATGTAAACAGCACAACCATATTATAAAATGTAGAGGTTTGGGATTATTTAAGCTGTAAGATCTCATTAAAATACAGTAGGTGCATTCACACATGCAGGTTATTTTCAACTGCAGTTCATTTCATAAGAGGTGACAGGAGGAGGTGACCTCAGACTTGTGTGAAACATTCATCCTGAGACAACAATTGCCACAGACGTTCATTTCTAGACAGCACTAACCTCTAACTGCTTGAACCCTCTTCACCGTGAACCAATAACAGGCATCTAGCATCGAGAACAAGCAGGACTGGATCAAGCACATCAGAGAGGTGATCCAAGAGCGCACCATCCACCTGAGAGGAGCCCTGAAGGAACCCATTCATATTCCCAAAGCAACCACAACCAAGCACCACAAGGGACGAAGGTAAAACACGAGGCGACCGCAGAACTGCGAATGTTTGAAAATAGAATGGAAAATGTTTGCCACCTGTGCTAATCTGCTTGGTCTTGTAGGGACGGAGAGGATCTGGACAGTCAGGGTGAGGGCAGCAGTCAACCAGACACCATTTCCCTGGCATCACGCACCTCTCAAAACACCCTGGACAGCGACAAGGTGAGACACACACTCCAGAAAACCTCATAATAATCTTGTAAACAGGCCTGTTCTCTATAGTTGGAGGTTTACTTTAAAATCCAGAGCTAGGTGGCTCCTGCAATCTGTGAGTTCAAACATAGCTGAGGTTGATCAGAATCAGTTTTATCCATCAAGTACATAAACACATACATGGAATTGTTTGCCAGCAGCTGTTGTCTCTCAGTTTCAGATAAATACAAAAGGTAATAAAGACATGTAAGAAAAGTAAAATAAGCGTCAGCTATAGTGTTATTAGTTCATGTGCTAATAACACTTAAAGGGTTGCACCAGTTGAAACACAAGTTCCAACTTGCATCTTGGCTCATAGTAGAGACGATATCCTCCATTAAATAGTAGATTCAAGATTTAAAGCATTTATTGTCTTGTGCACTGTGAGGAAACACGTTCCTGTGCAATAAAATTCTTGATTTGCTGTCCACAAAATGCCAAATATGTAAAAACAAGTATAAATGGATTTTTTTTTAAAATTTATATTTAAATAGTGCAAATGTAAGTGGTGCAGTTATGTCTGTGAAAGTGTAACAGGTAGTGTACTGACATAAGGTTAGCATGGTGTGGTTTGGGAAGATTAGATCATATGGAGGATGAGGAGGGGCAAACAATACAGGCTTTTCAGGTTTTTTTTTTTTGGTTTTTTTTTCATTTGTAGCTTGTTCTCCATGATACACTGCACCAACAGGACACAAAATAACATCAACATAGTATTACACCATGTTGGAGGGTTAAAAATACTGGAATTTTGGCTACATTTGACAGCAGACCCCAGTATTACATTTGTGCCAAATAAAGTGGCTTAGGTGACTACTAATAATTTTTACAATTAGTGCTCCATCGCTTAGAAAATGACACATTGACCCATGCAAAACTAGATTACTGTAATATTCCAATGTTAACAACTTAATGTCAGAAGCTGTGGATCATAGTTATCAGTGAATCAACACTTTGTCCTGGTGTATGTCTTTGTGTTGTTTGGTGGTAAACAGTGGTTCCTGAGGCCATAAGTACTGCAGTAAAAGGATGCAAACAGGCCAGATGTTTGTTTTTTTTTTGCTGTGCATCAGAACATCATGTGGTGAATCAAACAGGTTTTAATGACAGTCTCCTCCTTTTCTGCTCCAGCTCTCTGGTGGCTGTGAGCTGACAGTGGTCATACATGACTTCATGGCCAGCAACAGCAACGAGCTGACGGTGCGGCGCGGTCAGACGGTAGAGGTTCTGGAGCGTTGCCATGACAAGCCAGACTGGTGTCTAGTCAGGACCACAGACCGCTCCCCGGCTCAGGAGGGCCTGGTCCCCTGCTCCATGCTCTGCATCGCCCATTCCAGGTCCTCCATGGAGATGGAGGGCATCTTCAATCACAAAGGTAAAAAATCAAAATACGTGCTGGGTCTGACTGAGATCAGATTTAAGGTGGAAAAAATAAAGTCTTTAACTGGAATTACTGTGTTCCATAGATACGCTGTCAGTCTGCAGCAATGACTCCATCATGCCAGGGTCGTCTGCAACGCTCCAGCCTGGTCATGGCATCGGTTCCCACACTTCACCAGGACCAAAACGTCCAGGTGAGATGACTGCACCTACAGCACACTATATATTGTGTCCTCTGAAACATTTACTGCTAATGTACCCTGTTAACTCCACAAACGTAATAACGCGCAAATGTAATAAAAATTTGCAGCTTTTAACGTAGTAATCCCACAAATGTAATAACTTTCCCACAAATGTAATAGCAGTCACCTACTGCAAACATAATACCTAATTTCCCACAAACGTAATAATTATTACTTATACGTTCGTGCGGTGTGCCTATGAGTATGTGAATTTGTTTCTGTACACTAATACTTCAGTGTTATCAGCACCTTTGTGCTAGTGTGTGTTCTTAGTCCCTCAACTGATATTATTAATATTCCTATTCGAAATAAATACTTGAATCACAATTATACTCATATCCAGATATTTTATTTACATTACTTAATTAGACTAAATAATATCCAGTTCATACTGAAGCTTTTTTTATAGAGTTGATATAGTTAATTACATAGTATACAGTTAATTCTGTGTTTTTCCTCCACTTGTATTTGTAATCAAACACCATTTAATCTGGACCTAGTACCATGTGTAACTGGAACATTTGATCACTCTAAAGAGGCAAGTATCCAAAGGATGACAAGAAACAAGAAGAAAAAGAAAGATGAATGGATATTCATGCATGCATGGCTTAAATGTTTGTGATTTACTAATTTCTTACATTTGTGGGAAGAACTATTTTAGGAGGTTAAGATTTTTACCATCCTTCAAATGTAATAAATTCAAATGGTAGTAATAAAATGTAAATGGTAGACGACTGCTATTACGTTTGTGGGAAAGTTAATACATTTGTGGGTTATTACGTATGTGGGGAGTTGTTACATTTGTGGGGTTAATATACCCACCTCAGAAACAACCACACTTCTGAGAGTATAAGAAACTACTGAATGAATCCAAACCTGTTAACGTTGGGGGTTTCCTTCCTAGTCATATGTTTTTGTGTTTTGTAAAAATGCAATTCCTCAGAGCTGTTTGATGTTGTTTTTTTTCTTCAAGGTAACACCCTTCGAAAGTGGCTTACGAGTCCAGTGCGACGGCTCAGTAGCGGGAAGGCAGACGGCCACGTGAAGAAGCTCGCTCACAAACACAAGAAGAGTCGTGAGGTGAGGAAGAGCGGGGAGATAACAATGGGCTCGCAGAAAGACTCAGATGACAGCGCCGCCACGCCTCAGGATGAAACTGTGGAAGAGGTGGATGGACACAGTGCTTCACATGCCTGAGGTGTTATTTTGCTGTCAAGTGCACTGGTTTAATCCCCGTTTGCGTTTTCTCTGTTTTGCAGAGGGTCCGTAACGAGGGTCTTTCAAGCGGCACTTTGTCGAAGTCCAGTTCTTCAGGCATGCAGAGCTGTGGGGAGGAGGAAGGTGAGGAAGGTGCTGATGCTGTTCCTCTTCCTCCCCCTATGGCCATCCAGCAGCACAGCCTGCTACAACCAGACTCACAGGATGACAAGGTAAGGGGACAAAGGACACTCCAGTGGGGAACATGGAAGAAACCTGTTGTAGAATCAAGAGAATGGGGTGTTGATATGTGGAAGGAACTCAAACTGTACATGTTTTAAGGATTTGTTTAATTCTGAAATATTTCTGCTTTTGAGATATTCATTATTCCCTTTTAAAGTCCCCTTAAAAAACTAATGTAAATGAAGGAACCCCGTACCAACTAATTCAGCTACTTCTGCTCAGCTCATAAGACATGTTTTGACCTTAACACAGCCAGCAATGATGTGTTTACATACAGCCCTATTCTCAAGAGAGTCCCACCTGTGGATTTTCTGTCTCTGTGGAAAATGGCACAGGTTTTATTCGTTCACTATCTAGTATTCAACTTAACCCATAAAGACCCAAACATCTACTGAGCTAAACTGTTTAATACCTGTTGATCCACTAATCCTAGCAATACTTGTAAATAATTGATTTAAAATCCAGTTTGTCATATTTTCTTGGTCATCAGATATGACCCATCTGGATGTTCAGAAGCTCCATAGTTACTGTGGAAACACTGTCATCTTCTACAACATTAATTCACCAGTAAAACCCATGGAGTTGGCTCAATGACAGTGGATGGAAACACTGGGTTTATGTTCAGTTGGTGATAGATTTGACTGAAAATGTCACTTTTTCTTAAATTTTTTCTGTTTTGATATGACTTTTGAATTTAATCTAAGTTTTTATGAACATCTACATTAAATATAGGAAAATACATGATTTACAGTATTAAAAAAAAATCAAAACACGGAGGATAATATTATAATAAATGGTGGTAAGTCACTAGAGAGAAAAACTCATTTGAGAACTGCCACAAAAGTAGCACTGGGTCTTTATGGGTTAAATCACTGGCTCAGTTGTAATTCCTTCATCCAGATCAAATATACTATTTGGACAAACAGCATTCAAACACAGAACTTACTTTATTACCTCTATAGTGTCGTTTTGTTGTCATTGTTACAATTTTTGGTTCTGAGATGAACATTTCTCACTCATTTCAGTTTTATTCTTCCACTCTTACAAAAAAAAAAAGGCACAGTTTCAGGGACTTGAACATTTCTGTTGTACATGACATTTTATCTTGGCATGTTGCATCACAGTCCCACCTCCCTTCTAAAGCCGTAGACAGTGACAGTTTTCAGGCAGTTCACGTCTCCTCCTCGACTAAAGCGGAGACTCCTCTGACACTAATTTCTGTTTCTCTTTTGTTTTGTTTCCTGGTTGTATCGTTTGCTGTTTGCCATGCTGTAGCATTACCTTGATTTATGTCCTGTCTTTGCTTTGTCTCAGTTTCCATATCTCTCCATCTGAAAAGTCCCGCTCTTCCCCCTCTGTCTCTTCCCTCAGTCAACTTCCTTAATGCTCTGTTTTTCCCTCTTCAGCTTTAAATGCTCTTTTCTGAGGACTTTTATCTTTGGTTTCTACCACAGTTTTCAGATTGACAGGAAATAACTCTAGCAGCTTTTTAGACTCCTCCTCTCCTTTTCTTAAAATTTGCTCTTTTTTAATATTTTTCCAACCTTTCTTGAATTTCTTTATAATTTCACTCACTTTGATGTGTAATTTCTGCCTTGGCTCTTGAGCACACAGCTGTAAAGTAGAATCATCTGATACATGAGTGAGAACATTTGAACAAAATCATCAATAAATTACTAAACCTACACCAACAGATTTTAAGGACATTTAAGGGTATTGAAGCTCTTCTGCATGGTTATACCTTATGTTTTGAGGAGGTTTGTAGTGAAAATCAAGCTGAAAGCACCTGCTCTGTCGGCCATGTGAGAAGCTCCTATGTATGATAATACGTTGGCGACCCCACGCTGAGGGGAAGATCTGAAAGTTCGTCCCCTGTTCCCGTCATCCCTGACCCTTCACTACCCTCCGCTCGTCCTCATCTCCCTTTTACCCTCTGTGCGTTAACCTCATTACCCATGCGAGTAATTGGCATCTCTAAATGCTGGCGAGGCCAGAAGGGCACACAGCCTCACCCAGAAAACCTAATTGGGGAAAGTCTTGAAGCACACACAGCACAGCAAGGGTGAGAGTCTCCTGAACTATATATACATACATGTATACACACCTTTCATTCCTGCTCTGTTAGCATCCTTTTTTAATTTGTTTTATTTCAGCGGCTGCTCCTCATCATCATCATCATCATCATCATCATCATCACCTAAAAATGCATTCAGACATGATCTTTCATTTTTTTCTACTTCTCTGCATTTTCTGACATTTTGCTTTTTTCATATCTTCATTTTATTTGCCCTAATTTCAGCCTCATGTTTCTATCTTTTTATCACCACTTTTCTTTTTTTTTTGTTTATTTCACATGCTTTTTTTTTTTTTCTCATTTTGTTGAAACCTTTAGACCTGGAGCCCTTGCATTTAGGGTTCATTAGCTGAAACATCCTTCTGAATTTCTCTTCGGATTAAAACATTTAACAAACATTTTCACTAAGTCATTGCTTGGTCAAATAACTAAAATGAAACAGTCACCTTGATACTTACAGAACTAATAAGGAAAAAATAATGTTCATGACAGTCCTCAGATATTTTAACAGGTTAAAAGAGAAGTTAAATGTGATAAATAAAACATTTTTAACATTCCTTTTTAGTTTAATTATAGTTATTTACACTTAAAGTTGAAATATTTTATTTTGAATGTAGCCAAATTGGAAGACTTTTATTTTTTTTTTAAAGTAGATCTTTACATTAGCTGGAGAGTTTGCATCACACTAGCCAAAGAACAGCATTAGAGCTAAGACGTTGTGAATTATCTGCATCTCATTCTTGATCTTCCTTCCTCCTCCTCCTCTTCCTCTATATTTCTGCGCAGACCTCGTCTCGTCTGTCCGTTCGTCCGTCCAGTTCAGAGACTCCCAGTGCTGCCGAGTTAGTGAGCGCCATCGAAGAGCTCGTCAAAAGCAAGATGGTAGGAAAATGAGGGTTTGGTTTGGTCGTGTGTTTTATGTATGTGAATTATACATGTAAAATGTAAAAATGCTGAGAGTTTCCAGCTGCTGGGGGAATAGTGTTGTCATCACAACCTAATCAGACATGCAAATAAAAACAGCCTAAAACACATTAAGGAAAGAAACAAAAATGTGTGCACCTGTCATTCCTCAAGTTTCATTTCTCTGATCAAAACTCATTACACCTCTACACACAAAATACACACAAATTTGGGTCAAATGTGCTACTCTGCCATTGTTTTTAAGATACAGTATTGGGGCAAATGTGAAATTCTATACATTAATTGACAGAATGGGATTTAAAGAAGAGAAATAACTGTGTCTAAGCCACAACACTATTAGCATATTACAATTTGTTCACTTTTCATTTTCATTCTATTGTAAGATTTATAAATCTGTTGTTTAAACGCACTTAAATCAGTATATACATGTAATATTAATGCATATCTTGAAGACATCAGCCAACCTGCACTTTTGTCATTTGTTTTCAGCTTTGTTGGCCAGGTATCTGAACACATACAAGGAATTTGGCTCTGATTTTCTTTGCTCATGTCGTACAGTTTCAACATTAACATGAACACACTTAAACATAAACCTAATACAAGCAAATATTCAACTAGTAACAAGGACAGTGAGTTGAAGAATAGCATAAAATAATGAGTAATCCCCATGATCAAAACTGTGTAAGAGTTACCATATTTTATCACTGAAACAATTAAAAAAAAAAAAAAAAAAAACCTTGTAAACTTCTGTTTTTGACATGTGGATATTATGCTGATTAATACATTAAACACAGTTAATATGCACAAATTAGTCCATTCATCGCAAATCACATCATCAAAGTTCTCATACGTCATAGATTGTCGTCATTGTTCAGGTTTATGTGTATTTTGTGATCAAGGTCAAAATGTTATTTACCAGTAAACTCTCACTTTAGGAATAAATTAGCTTTATACTCTGTAGTTAGTCTTGCATAATTGGGCCTACCTCCATTCTCAACCTCAACCCACTATCATTGGAGAAGAAAGAGTAAAATCTGTTACAATGTGTAGAAAGTCGCATATAAGTACATTGCAAGTCAGAGGTTGTTCTTTCTTGTAACAATAACACATGGATAATACACTGCATGACCACAAAAAAGTCACACATGCAATATTTGACTGCACCATCTTTGATGTAGCTTACATACAAGGTCAGCTGACCTGTACAGCGAGATTTCTCGAGACCGGCGTGGGAAGCTTGAATGATGATGTGGTTAAGAAGAACCAAGATCAACACAAAGATTTCTAACTTTATATAGAATTCAAAGAAAAGACTTTGACTACTTTCCACCCAGTTCAGCTGATGAACAGCACCATAGATGGACATTGGCTTTTCTTTCTGTTTTACTTCCTGATATTGTTAATGTATGTACAAGGACGTGAGGACAATCCCAGTAGTAATATTTGTCATGGTTAGTGCTGTATGTATATTACATGAGTACAGTGTAATTTATATTTGATTGTCTTCATTTCTCAAGTTTCAGGATGGCCACCAGATTTAAAATTTCCCCTCTGATAGCCTCAGAATTGTACCTTCAGTTTTTCAAAGGCACCTCCCCAAACACACACACACACTCGGTTACTTCACTTCCTCGTCATGTGGTGCTCCCTCATACTACATTTTTCTAGAAAAACCCCTGGTATCTCTGGCCCTGATGTTCTTCCTGATGTAAACCTCTGACCTGTGTTTTTCCTTCTGTGTTTCCTCGCTCAGGCTCTGGAGGACAGACCCAGCTCACTGTCAGTCGAACAGGGTGACAGCAGCTCCCCCTCCTTCAACCCCTCAGACAACTCCCTCCTCTCCTCCTCCTCCCCCATTGAAGAGATGGATGAACGCAGGACCAGCATCCTCAAGAAAAGACAGTAAGTGCTAACATGGCATACACTCTGTGGTGCTCTGTTCGGTTTTGGGTCTCAGCTGTTTTTCTTTGCTGTAGTTACATTCTGCTGGAGTTGGTAGAGACTGAGAGAGACTACGTCAGAGACCTGAACCTGGTCGTGGAGGTCAGTCGATGGTCATTTATCAGACATTAAACTGACTACAGTTGGACCTCTAGCATCTCAAATATCACAGATGGAAAGAACTGAAGACATGTGTAACTAAAAGCTGAATGCATCTCTTTGAAGGGCTACATGAGTCGGATGAAGGAAGAGGGTGTCCCTGATGATATGAAGGGCAAAGACAAAATTGTGTTTGGCAACATCCATCAAATCTACGACTGGCACAAAGAGTAAGTGGTACATACACTGAGAAAATACAGCAAAGGCATAGATCACTGGGAGCTAATGTCCTTCTCTTGTCATCTTGTCATCAGTTTTTTTCTGTTGGAGTTGGAGAAGTGTTTGGAGGACCCTGACAGACTCGGACCACTGTTTCTCAAGCAGGTTTGTTCTTATTGAGGCTTAACCTGCTTTATTTGCATTGAGATAATCATATATAGTATAAATTATTTTTAAAATTGTGTGTGTGTGTGTGTGTGTGTGTGTG
>JAQQZY010000003.1:19788911-19801518 GCA_030068375.1 Ostorhinchus rueppellii | reverse complement strand
CCCCCCCCCCCCCCCCCCCCCCCCCCCCCCCCCCCCCCCCCCCCCCCCCCCCCCCCCCAGCGCTGTAACACTTGTCTAGAACCTCTCCATCTGGAGAGCAGAGACTGATGGAGGGAGACAATGTCCTAGACAAAGACAGAGCTTGACAGAAGGGGGTGGGGGTTAAGAAGACAGGAGGAGTTTTAAGTGCGCCAGAAAACTGGTTTGGCTATACTTAGATACGGGTGTAAAAATGCATTCAACTGTCATCTATGATCAGGAATAGGTAAATATATAGGGGGATTAATGGGTTTTTATTATTTTAAAAGGTACATCTAAATAGACAAGAGGAGAAGAGAGTTACCATGGTGATGTGGCAAGTTTTGATTGGCCGGGCACTGAAAGCCAGGAACAATCAGCTCCTCAGGCCTGCGAGAAGAAGTGCGGTCCATGCTTTCCTGTCAAATGAAAAGGCAGAAAAAGAGAAGACTGTTTTAAGAAAGATCATGCGGTGAAACCATGCAGTGGATGCATATGTCAGATATTTCAGTGAGGAGAAAGATAACGTGTTATTTTCACAAAGTTTAGGAGGTCAGCAAAGGGTGGCTTGATGCTGCTGTCGAGGAACATCCAGGTTTAAAAACAATGACCAGTTAGACTTTGGCCCTGTAGTCCTGTGACTTCATGACCCTTGACCTTTCATTCTCCCTCCAAGATGAACACTCACTCAGACACACCATGGTTCTAGTTACTTTATGCTTAACTTGCATCAGGTACTGATTTACGTGTTAAAAAAAACAAAACAAAACAAAAAAAACATCAATCATTTTGAGAGCAAAAACATACCAGCTAAGGCACACGTCTGGAGATACACAAGCACGTAGCCAAGTTCCTCACACATTGTCTAATTTGAAGCAGCCTCGAAGCAAAAAAGCTGCAGAGGAGAAAGTGAGAAAAAGCCAAACAAATTTTCAATCTTCCCTTTTCCAGGAAAAGAGAGAACGAGGAAGCATTGCTTCCAGGAACTGCTCGTGGCCAGAGGTCCTGTTGTGCATGTATGCACATACGCACACACTCTCTCAGCTCCCCTCTGTGCTTCGAAAACATCCATAAATGCCCAGAGCAAGATTTATAGCTCTGAGAAGCAGCAGCCAAAAGCTTTCCAAGGAAGGCAACTTGGCTGCAGTGCCTGTGAGGCTGACAGAGAAAGTCTGCAGTTTGCAGGCTTCAGCTAGAGCTGACCAGCACAAGTCCAATAATTTGCCATCTAAACTATCATATGTGACGCATCTTACTCGTCATGTGAGAAAGACGTGCAAGCACTCAACCTAACATGATACCGGAGCATACTGGAGATGCACAGAAAAAGAAGAGTCTTTCTGTATTATGCGTCTGTACATGTCCATGCTAATAAAATCATGCAAAATGGACAAGTGGTTCTCAGTGATTCATTTTAAATTACAGTCAAAATCCCACAATATATCAGGCATGTTGGACTGGATTACAGGGACATGTGGGTAAAATTATATATCTGAAATATAGGGACGCAACGGTACTCAGGAAAAGTACCGAACCGTTTGGTCCACCCTGCATGGGACAATCCACCCTTATGGACTGTGGGTTTTCAGTTTTGCAATTGATTTTGCATTGGTGCTTTATATACTGTTTTACAGAACACTGAGGGCGTGTGCCTGTCCAAGGAGGCGAAAGCCCACCCCCACGAGTTAATGTTAAAATCTCTCTCTCTCTCTAATTTTATTTAATTAAAAAAAGAAAAAGGAAACTTTTTTCAACGAGTGAAAAAGAGAAGGGGCTCAAGCCCCCTTTTGGCCCTATGTGTGCATGTGCCTGTTTTACACTATTGTGTACAAGTAGGAAAGGAATAAGTGTTACATTGTTCTTATTACAGCCAGTGTTACGTTATTCAGTACAGTAATTTGTTCCTACAGTAAAATTCTGTTTTTGCTGACAAGCAAAAGAAAAATATTATTTTGGGAGACAAAAAAGTTCTCTTTAGGCACAAAACACATACTGAAACCCAACCAAAACCATGGCCCAAAAACCATGGTACAGACTGTACTGTGGGAAGCCCATACCATTGCACCGCTACTAAAATATTTCTATAGAATGTGGAATTCTTCACTGCAGCACTAAATGTGCCATATTAAAAACTGACTGCATGTATGAAAGTATTTAAAAAAAAAAAAAAAAAAAAAAGAGTAGAACCTGCACATCTCACAAATGTTAATTTAAAAGCAGCACCTCTGGGTTCATTACTGTTCTCTGTGATCCTTACCTGGACAAGATGGAAACCCTGCCTTGCTAAAGAGAATAAAAATTAAATTATCTTCATGGAGCCAAATAGTGTGCAGACTTTACTCCTTTTTGTTTTTACTTTTTGAACTCGTTTGTTTTGCAGCTGAATATTTTTGTCTACATGTGCATGTTTGGTCCCAGTGCACATCAGGACACCATTACAGTGTCCTAGTTTTAGAAGTAGATATCAGCCACAGTTTAGGTAATAAGTAACTACTACTCCATAAAATCTTCATCATGACGGAGATTCACTGATGCTACAGTCCAAAAAAGTTACCCATGAGCTGAACAGACCATGAAGACTAATGTGAAAGACATGACTGTTTCCTAGCAGTAACTTTAAAGTAACCATTAGTTTCCCCATCAGAAGTTTACAGATGTCAATAGTTTTTGCAAAGTTATAAACAACGTTCCTTATATAACTAATTCTTAGAGTATCACTGGTACACTACGTGAAAAGAGGTTTGATCTGGTAATTTCTTGGCTTTTGAGTGAGTACTGCTGAACTTTACAACAGCATTAATCTAGTAATCCTGTTTACAGTCTTTGGTTCACTTTTCCCCAACGACTTTAAGTCATTATGTTCGCAAAGGTCGTCACTGAACATTTCCACATTTGTTGTGGTGGGAAATTGCTTGCATATCAAAGTTGGTCAAAGTTCAGATACAGTATTACACTGATATCATTTAGGTTTTTCCTGGTAATAAAATTTAATAAGAATGGCCACTGAGAACCCAGGCTCTTAAAACAAACTTATGTTACCAAAAGTCACACCAAAAACTAGTGGTTTGCTTGCTTTTTCTTGGCAAGGGTTAAGAGTTTCTATTGTGTCCAAGATTTATACAGAATAAACTAATAAGATAAAACATTTGAACTAAAGCTATGGTTTTGTTGAAAAACCACAGCCCTGTATGACTTGAGTTCATATTCTATGCTACAATTATACACTATTATGCTCTGATTTTATAATTTTGTAATTGTATTGTCATTTTATTTTATTCATTTTTTTCTATTTATCTAGAAAATCCTCAAATTTATGTATAAGCAATTTAAAATATGTATTTCCTGTATGTGGGGATTTGGATTTTCTGTCAGGTTTGGGGTATTGTTATTTCTTTGTTCATCTGCGAAAGAAAAAAAAGAAAAGAAAAACAACAACCTACTGCCGTGTTTCCACCACGTGGTACCAGCTCGACTCGGCCTTTTTGCATTTCCATTACAATAACGGACCTGGAATCTGGTACCCGGTGCTAGTTTTTTGGTATTCCCTCCGCCAAGTTCCAAAATGGGGGAACTGATATCAAAACGTGATGTGTGAACCCTGCAGACCACTGCAGACCACTGATTGGCTGAGTTGTCTCTTCGTTATTGCGTTATCCATGTGCTACCCACTTTTGGATTGGACTGGATTCAGATGGTTACAGTAAATACACTGGTAGGTTAAGAAAGTCCACAAAACTGCACTGTGGCTGGTCGAGCAGGTTGAGACGTTTCTGTCATTGGTGGCCGACAACAAAATTCTTCTTCTACTAATTCAACTAATTCTAAATTGTTTTTGCCACCAGCTGTGTGGCGTTGTAGATGATGTTACGGAAGTTATATGCTACATCGCTATGACGGCCAGGTACGCTACGTTGGTAGTATCCTGTAATGGAAATGGTCTCCAGGAATAGCACCTGATACCCGAGTAGAGCCGGTTCCATGTAGAGGAAACGCGGCATAAGGCTATGGTTGATTTCTCTGCCTTTGGACACAGTTAGGCGACTTCTCCCTCTTTCAGTCTCTAAAGTAGGGGTGTCAAACATACGGCCACATGCCGAAACCAGCCCACCAAAGGGTCCAATCTGGCCCGTGGGATGAACCTGCAAAATTTACACTGAAGATATTAACAATCAAGGATGATGAAATCATTTTAATTCAGGTTCAACATACAGACCAGTTTGATATCAAGTGGGTCCGACCAGTAAAATACTAATAACCAGTGAATAATGACAACTTCAACAGTGCCAAATTTCCCCCTATGTTTTAGCATAAAAAAGTAAAACTACATGAAAATGTTTAATTTGCCAATCTATCCTTTCACAAAAAAACACAAATAATCTGAAAAAATATGAACCTAAAAAGTCTCAAGAAAAATAAATGCAATTTTAATAATATTCTGGCTGTTATTAAATGTTTTGTGCCTTTGTAGGTCCACTGTGATCTGCATCTTGTAATACACACGTGTAAATAATAAGATGAGGTATAATATTGTTCAAATTGCATTAATTTTTCTTAAGACTTTTCCGCTGTTCATGTTATTCATATTTTGTTAAAGGATAGCTTGTACAAGTAAACATTTTCATAATATAATTTAAGTTTTTTCACTGTAAAACGTAGAGAAATGTTTGGAGGTGTCACTATTTATCGGTTATTTATTTATTTATTCACTGCGCTGAATGTGGCCCCTGAACTAAAATGATTTTGACACCCCTGCTCTAAGCTAAGCTAACAAGTGAGCTGTAAATTCATTCTCCACATGAAAAAGTATGTACTTTCCAAAATGTTACACCATGATGTCTCTTCTTCCTCCTTGTTGATGTAATACCATGTTGATTTCCAGGATTTATTGGCTCCAATACTAGTCTGAAATGTCCTGTTTGGATCACAGGCTCTTTTTGGATTTGGAGTTTTAACATTATATTCATGTGGAGTCAGGGGAACCTGTAGAGGAAATCTCAGGTCTGGAGTTTCGATCAGCTTGATATAATTGGGTTGCCCTTGTCAGAGGATAGACATAACTGCTCTCGATATCCCTTTCATCATAAGCAAGCTTCTCCTTTTACACTCTATAGCTCATCACATTAATGTTGGTATTTCAACATGCTATCGAAGGCTAACCTTTCCTCGAAAGCGCAAGACTAAGCATGCCTACTGCCACGGAGACTGCCTACATCTGACTGGTAAGAACATAAAGAGACAAGGAGGTGTAGTCCCGGTTAACAGAGACGTCCAGGACTGCCACTGCTGGCACTTCCACTGACATTTGAGGGAGACGATCTGTTAAACGCTTCATTCTTTCCGCTCCTCTGACCGGTTCAAGTCGTAACTCAGCCGAGCTTCATGTCTGTGGACTGTGGTTTCTTGGTGTTCTCATTACATGTCTCAAACATGGGGAGATGGAGGGGAAAAGAGAGCACGAAAAGCGAGAGTTGCTGGCTGCTTCCTCTGAGACATCTCTGGCATAGACCCAAACTTCTCACTAAGATGGACACACACACACACACACACACTTACCCTGTTTGAGACAGGCCTGGAATGTTGCCCAGATTCCCGAACATGCCCAGCGTTATGTATAGCGTTATGTAAGTAAGGAGAAAAGAGGACTCATTTGCTGCTTATCTATACACACTAAACCTACAGTCCCGACTCACAGAGAGACTCCATGGGGTATGTGTGTGTGTGTGTGTGTGTGTGTGTGTGTGTGTCATGTCAACCAGCAATCTTTACGCATTACACCCACACATACACCAGTGTTGTAACCCACTTCTCTCCTTCTAACTATCAAACTTTGTTTTTTCTCTCTGCTAGATGCAGGGTGGAGGAATGTTGTTTTCTATGGGGATTCAATTCACTATTCACTGCAGTCTTACTGGTGCAAAAACCCTTTCCTGGAAGCTAACACGAACCAATCCAACTTAATGTCAGATCAACAGGGGCTCAGCGGCCCCACGGTTTGGTTTAGCAGGGAGCTGCATTTTTTTGTACCCCCGCTAAGAGGAGAAATAAGGCAGCTGAGACGATGTCACCTCCGGCGGCCCATTGGTCCCAGTAAGACATCAAACCATCAATCCCATGCTTTCAGGCCTGTCTCACAACAAAGCCCACAGCTTGTTATTGTTGTTTGTTTAGTGCTCTATTTATAGACCTCCATGTTGCTCTTTAGCCAAATTCTTAAGGTTACTTGGAGGGTTGAAGAGGAGAAAATCTGAGCTGAGAAACAAAGAGCTCATTCTGCAGGAGTTGGACAGTGGATGTGGCCCTGTTGTGCTGCAAACACCATATTTCACCTAACAAGGTTGTGAGTCATTAACTTTGAAGCAAATTGACACACAGAGCCAGTGTACACAATACTGAGACACATAGAAGGGTTTGCTTTATATTCACAGCTTATACTATGGGTAGTTTTTTGGGTATGGTTCAAGTGAAGAACAACACATTTAACAGTGCATGTCCCCTCTCAGCTCTGGACCGTATCTGACTTTCAGCTCACTGCTTCTCATTAACATTATTTCCAGATGCCTGAAACAAGAACCACTTCTACCTGCTCAACACCAGGCAGCTGTCAAAAAGGGTTAGTGACTAGCTAGAGGATGCAGCGGAGATTTAAGCTGTCACCGATTTTTTCCTTTGGGTTGTTGGTGAACAAAACTGGGCACAAACTGTACACTACTTCCTGCTGATGAGGAAAACTTCCAGGTACAGGATCTACCATGTTAGTCCTGTATCACATTTTAGAGTCAGAGTCTGAGATTGGTCATTACAGCTGCCAGTCATGTGCATTTCATCATCCAACAAAGAGACAAAGAAAACTTCAGAGGACATATTAATGGTGATGAAAAAAAAAAAACAATGCTGTCAACTACACATATGATGTTTATCTACTTAAAAAGTAATATTACATGTTCAGAAAATTGATATTTGTGGTTAAGTCAGTAAAGTAAATTCTAGATTGTACTGCATTGTTCAACTTGAATTTCCCTATCTATCTATCTATCTATCTATCTATCTATCTATCTATCTATCTATCTATCTATCTATCTATCTATCATGTGGGGCATGCTACCAATGCCAAAACAATCATTACTTTGGCATATTTCACCTTGTCCTTTGAGAGTGAGGTGAAAAAAAATGTTAAAAGACATGAAAATCATTACAAGTCTGGCTACTTTGCCGCTAAAAAGACACCTTCCACAACAAAACAGAATGTGCAGAGAAAGTTATGTCACCTCTACCACTTCTGGGTGAGTGGGCTTTCTGTTGATATACTTTAGCATTCGGCTAATTTAACAGTTTTACAACAAAATGCAACTTTATTAACTTATCGTTTGAACCGACAAACATCTTACATGGTTCAGAGTGGGATAAGTAACAACATATTTCTTAGTTAAAAACAAACTGATCAGAAATAAGACGACTGGCACATGAATCATTTTGCTGAAATCTACCCACAAAGACAAATTACTTTGTCTGAATTTTTAGCAAGCCTCAAACTCCAGTGACTAACGGAGTGGACAGTAATCATGATCTACACAATGCATGATCAAGATGTTTTCACTTCACTTTTAGGGAGCTGTCCCATTGTTCATCTTTATACAGTCTATGGAACAGGCTAACAACTGTTTTACTATTAATCTATGCTACACAGTTGACAATAGAGGAATTTCACGCATGACCTGGAAACGGTTTGAAACCATTGAGTGTGAGCACCGCTTCTTCCGGTTTACTTGTCAACAATGTTTGAGGCGACATCGAAGTGTCATTGCTGTGCCCCAACGTACATGGAATAAACAAAGGCAACCATATTTAAGTCGTCATGGTTTTCCTTCAGATTTAGTTAAGAAGAAGAAATAGGTTGTCGCAATTCATCGAGATGAGGGGCTGAACTTCAGAATCCGATCAGTGTGTAGCCGGCATTTCTGGAAAGAGGATTACCAGGGACACATTAGTGGTACTGTGAAGGGAATCAAGAGGTAAAAAAGTAGGGATGCAGGGACGGGTAAAAAAACAAAGCGAATTTTCACAGGTACGGGTAAAATTAAATGAAATGTGGGCAGGTAGCGGTCAGGGATGTGTAAAACAGAAAAGAAAATGCATGGATGAAAATAATTTGCAGGACATTTAATGATGATGATCATCTAATTTGATCATGGTTGATCCACAGCTGGGTTTTTTTACTGTGAAAGGAGCCTCACCTCTGTTTACAGCTGAACACACATGTCATTGAGCAGCACAGATTAGAAATGTATAGATGGGGTGTGTTTTAGCCAAAAATAAAGCCCTTAAAAGTGAGTTACTGTGTAGACAATGTGTTTGATCACAGGTTGGGTTGGGTCGGAGTGCAGGTCTAATGTATGTGGGTACAGGTGGGTGCAGATTGGACCTGCAAAAAAATGTGAGTAGTGGGTCAGATTGTGGTACTCAGATTTGCAGGTATGGGTTTGGAAAAGTGGACCTGTGTAGGACTCTGGTTGCCTTCTTTTATTCCATGTACACTGGGCACAGCGCAATGACCCTTCGATGTCACCTCAGCCATTGTTGACAAGTAAACCAGAAAAAGCCCCACTCAAACTCAAAAGCTTCAAACTGTTTCCAGGTCATGCATGAAATTCCCCAATGTGATAATATTTCAGTGGCCTTGATTTAAGTTTTGCTGCATCATTTCTATGATTTAATGAAACAAGAGTCTCATTAGTTCTTAGCTGAGATTTGAAAACAGTGACATAGGATGCAAGACTAGTGAAAAGATCAACGAAAAAAATGTTATGTTTTGGATTAGATACGACACACAATGAAATTACCTGGTAGTTTGAGTGACGTAGAAAGTAGTCAGGGCATCCCGCTAAGGCCATGGTGTGGTTTCAAAGTTCCCCTCTGTAGGGAATGTCACCCACTTGTGACACCAGCACCCTGAGCATAAAGGAAGCACAACAATGCTGAAAACAGACTGAATGAAAAAGAGAAAAGAAAACACTGTCGACTAAGTTAAATGAATATAGTTTAGAGCAGAAAAATTTGATAAGAAAAACAGCAAAAAGTAAAGTTATGTTCACAGAGGCAATCTGAGAACAGAAAGGAGAAAGACAATATCACCATCCCAGGTTAATGCTGTGATCTATTATAAACACTGAGCAGAAATTTTGTGAAGCCAATATCCATTTGGTATGCCGAGGGGAAAAAAAAGAAAAACCCTACACCCCACTCTCTCCTAAAAGAGAAAACAAAGCCTGCATGTGCGAATGAATGTGCATGCATGGATGAACATGTGCACACCCAGTCCAATGTAAACACAGCCATTGTGTACAACGCACACACACACAAGTCAGTTCCCAAACAAAGCCTGGGGCTTAAGACTAAATAAGAAACCCTCTCCAAGCTAGCAACACATGACCACTCACCACCTGCAGACTGATGGGGAAGGCAACAGGGGGGTGGAGTGAGGGAGGTAAAGAGGGAGCCTTTCTGAAGGAACTTGAAATAGGAGTCGCCTATTCCCACTGCATTGTGGACACTATCTGCTGCAGGGGAAGGCTGTGTATGTGTGTTTGTGTTTGGACAGATGACACACGTATTGTAATAAGTATCTAAAACTGCTTAGTGTTGGTGCCTAAAAACTACTTTAAAATCTAATATATGCCACTGAATTTCTCATAAACAGAAACATTTATAAAGAAAAAAGGCCTCAGGAACAAAAAAGAAATTAACAATTTCTCAACTTGTTATTACACCAAAACTCATTTCTACCCTAAATATGAAGACAAATCGACTCATGGGCCCTACATAATCTTATTTCAGAACCTGATTGTTTTACAGCTTCAGTGGTAAAACTTATGTTATGAAAAATGGTAATAATATATTGGTAATATCCAGAATATGAACAGACCTCACCAAGACGTTTCTCAATTTTCTTTGAATTTAAGAAAAATACAAGTAGAGAACTTGATCTATGCAAACTTCACAAAACTGCTGCAATTGATAG
Source organism: Ostorhinchus rueppellii (assembly GCA_030068375.1). Taxonomy (NCBI): domain Eukaryota; kingdom Metazoa; phylum Chordata; class Actinopteri; order Kurtiformes; family Apogonidae; genus Ostorhinchus; species Ostorhinchus rueppellii. Next base: position 19,791,485 of record JAQQZY010000003.1, on the reverse strand, counting down.
TGCTTCCAACAAAGCTTCAGCAAACACACACAAACACACACAAACACGTGCTCCTGAACTCTGCATCCCTCTCACTAAATAGCTCCTCTCACTCTTTGACTGCTGGTTTCTCTTCACTTTCTCTCTCAGCGTGTCTCCATTGTTCAGATCATTATATAACAGATATCAGATGGTTCAAACAATATCTCTTCCTCCTCCTCCTCCACCTCCTCCTCTCCCTCTCCCTCTCTTTTCACCCCACTAATTACTGTTTCCACTGGGGCTCTGCTATCTTTAGGTCGCTCTGCTGACTGAGAATGTGTGTCTAAATGTGTGTGTGTGTGTGTGTGTGTGTGTGTGTGTGTGCGTGCAGTGAAAAGACAGCTCCTCTGCCGCTGATAATTGCACACTTTTTACTGGCAACCGGTTTTATATGTCACATGTTCCTACATAGCCTTATGTGTGTGTTCACACCAATCAAACGGCTGGCCAAAAGGGCAAGCGGGCCTGATTGTATGTGTGGCTAATAAGCCTGAAAGCAAAGCCAAAGCCTCTGAGTGCTTGACATTTGCTGACATTTGTGGTTCCTCCTGCAGAGAAAGACGGTGGTTCAGCTTTACTGGTCATACAGGGAGATCTACAGAATTAAATGGTGCAGGGAACAACTTAATAATGCCATGTGTGTGTATATGTGTTTGTGTTTGTAGATACAACACACCTACTGGACTCAACTCTAACCACTGAATGCACTTTAGTTTTTACTTTTACCAGTTGAACAAATGATCTATAAAGGTATACTGTTCAACTCCACCTGTACCTCACACACACACAAGTAGAAGTCTGAGGTTCCTACAGGATACCTGATCCTTAACTGACCTGTAGTCTGCTTTCTGCTGCTGGAAGAGGCTGGGTACAGATCAGTCTGCACTAAATCTGTAAGTGCTGTGGGTTCGAAAGGCTACAGAGGATGTAGTTACAAAGTAAAACAAAAGTGCAGCTCAGAAATGAGGTTCGAGATTAGATATGTTAAAAAGATAGGTCTGTTGAAGTGGATCTGAGATAAAACTGTCACCAAAGCACATTCAGCAGTGAGAGTATTAGAAGTTAACCTCAGCTATGGATTACAATTATGCAAACCTTTTTTTTTTTTCCTTTTTTTTTTTTTTTACACAAATGCTGCTCTGTCAACTTTATAATACCCACTCTCTTCAGACTACACTATCTTCACTACTTTGGCAGTCACTCTAATATTTTGCACTGACTCTGTATCAGCTAAAAATGTCAATAAAAGCCGGACAAAAACAGCTCAGAGGCGTCCTTTAAGGCTCCTCTGCATCCTCAGGGTATGCCCACTAAGCTCCTGCTGGAAAAAAAATGGTTGGCAGTAAGTTTGTCTAACTTCAACCATGTGTGTTCGAACTAAGAAATATGAGTTTCCAAGTAAGTAATCAAAGTGCTTACGGTTGGAAAGCGGAGGACGCAGTCGGCGTAGGAATCGGGTCCAGGACGCACGACAGACGGACGGACGGACGGAGCAGCACCCGGCGAGTTTCGACTGTCCTCGTCTGAATCTCCTCAGAAACTGCTTCACCCCCAACAACAACAAAAAAACCTCACTCACTCACTGTTCGCCGTTCTGTTGTCTTCACCTTGTCCTCAGGAAGTGCTTTTCCGTGCGCACATGCGCGCGCACACACACTCACACTCATCCAAACACACACGCTGATCTCACCCTGCACTTTTCGACCAGCTGACTCTTCTCCCTCTCTACACACACACACACACACACACACACACACACACACACACACACACACACACACACACACACGCACTCTCCCTCTCTGAAGGAAACCTCCTCTCCGCCCCGCCCTGTTCACAGCAGCGCACTGCAAAAAGTACACTCTTTTTTTTATCATCTGTGCTCTCAACAAAACCACATGAAGCACAATATTTTTCAACTCCTACTTCTTCAGTTCTTTCTCAGACATCGAATTGTCTTAAGTATCCATATTTATTCATTTTGGTTCAACTATTGCTGTTTCTTTTCAAAGCTAAAAAAAAATGTGTGAGTGTGGACATTTTTTGCAGTGTGTCCAAGACCTGACTTTAACCCTTGAAGTAAAATGAAGCCTCCACAGTGTCACAGTCATTAGTGTCAAATCATCCATCTGGTGTCACTGCTGCAACTTAACAGTATGTACCTGCACTGTAACCTCAGGCGTATTATGTCCTCCATGTCAAATCTAATCACATGTTTACAGTTGAACAACAGATTATACACACATCCAACTCCCTGGAGGTATATTATAGATAGAAGTTAAAAATAAAGTCTGATAAGGCCACTCAGATGAGGTTACAATGAAATTCATAATCAAATAGCCTCAAGAGAGGATCACCCACAAACCACAGATGAGGATTTGAAAACTTCACTTGAAAAGTAGCATATCAATAGTCACATATAACCACAAGTGGCCACATGGCAGATATTTACACTCATTCAGATACAGCACAAGGAGGTGATCATTTCTCTGACTCCTCAAACACTACAGGACAAGATATTTCTGTATTTTTATCTGAAGACACACTCTTATT
>JAQQZY010000003.1:19745061-19759546 GCA_030068375.1 Ostorhinchus rueppellii | reverse complement strand
CCAGACAACATAGCTCCTGGGATCATTCGGGCACTCAAACTCCCCCACCACGATAAGGTGGCAGTTCAAGGGGGAGCTGCCAATTAAACACCAATTATTCAACAAAACATCAATGATGCATACTAAAGGATATCAATAATTTGAATGTACTTTTTGTTCAATCAAACTAAAGGAACATAATCAATAATAATCGGTCTCATTATTTTAACTACTAACTTTTGTCACTAATTCTACCAATGCATGTAAATAATTCAGGTAAAATCCAGTTTCTCCCTGTACCCTTCTGGGGCTGAAAAAAGGAAGAGGAATTAAAAAAAAATTAAATAAAAAAAAAAAAAATGAAAGAAATAGAGGGCCCCAAAATCCAGTTTTGCTTAGGGTCCAATTGAGGCTTGAGCCGGCTCTGCTTAGCACTGACAGACTCATTCTGCAATGAGAATTAGTCCAAACCCTTTTAGTTCATTGAGGGGTTATATCAACAGGCTCGCACCAAAATGTGTCCAACCAATCAGAACGAGAGTCACAAACAAAAGCTGATGCTGGTTAGAGGTCCTGTTGTTATATGAAACCACATGTAAACCTCCACATAAGGAAATGGGGGTGAGTGGGTCAGACCAATATAGGCCAAATGGAAATCAGTCTTGATAAATGTTTGCATCCAGTTCCAAGGCTATACACTAATGCACCTAGATCTTACTAAAGGACAAAAAACAATCTAAATATAGACACGTCAATCTTGGACTTGACCAAATACAAAGTGGTCCACACAGAGCCCTGACGCCATCCCACACCTGCCCACAAGAACTCTATTGTCATGAACAGCTTTAAAAACCAACCATAACATAATATGGTACACATTTTTAATACCTCTTATAGTTCAAATATAGTGTAAGATTCTGTTGAAAGTTACAGCCCTATAATTTACATCAGAACATCTTTGTGTAAAACCCATTACATACATATTTATATTTGAAAGTATTCAATATTATAACACCACAAACCCCAACAAAGTGGTCATGTCTCCATTTGACATCATTTGACCCTGGAAAAGTAGGTCAATGTTACATATTTTCAACAGGCATCTGCTCCATGCCAAGATGCATCCACAGTATAAATTTGATGTGGATATTTCAATACATGCTTCAGATAATGCGATTACATCATTGAATGGACAGACAGAGATGATATAACAATGACATAATACCCCTTCAGCCAGAAGTTGGCCATGGGGTAAAAACAAAATACAACAAGGAAAGCAGTGTGGGGAAAAAAGAGCCCAAATCATCTATTTTCATAGCAAGTTGTTCTCTCTTATTGCTCTGTGTTTTGCCCCCCATTACACAGGTGGTGGGGAGTGCACTGAGCATGCTCAGATGTGTATGAAACACACAAGGTGTATTCTATCAGCATGTTTTGAATTTTTAACTATTTAACAAAGAGTTCAGTTATTAATATTTAAAATAAATTATACAGACAGACAGATAGATAGATAGATAGATAGATAGATAGATAGATAGATAGATAGATAGACTGATTATTATTATTAATAATAATAATAATAATAATAATAATAATAATAATAATAATAACTCGAGAAACACTCTGAGAGCGCAGACCTCCACCAAGGCAGTGTTTGGACTTTCATCCACTAGATGGTGCTGAATGTACGAATCACCACCAAAATCTAATCATCTGTAGGATACCCCATTTTTGACAATCTGTGAAAATTTCATGAAAATCCGTCCATAACTTTTTGAGTTATCTTGCTAACAGACAAACAAACAAAACAAACAAACAGACAGACAAACCAACGCCGATGAAAGCATGACCTCCTTGGCGGAGGTAATTATGCAATTTAATGTCTCAGTATACTCTAAAATTAAAGCATAGAACAAATAAATAAGTGAAGTCAAAAAAGAAAGCATGGAATCACTTTAGTAACAAAAATGTATTCTAAATTTTTGACTCATGAAAGTATCCACCTTTGGCAGATACAACAGTTGAAAACACTCATGGTATTTTTTCTACAATGTAAATCAAATATTCTTCAGAAAGTTCTTTCCAAATCTGTTGCAGAAGTTCCCATAAATGTGTAGCACTTGTAGGTTGCTTTGCTTTCATTCTTCTGTCCAGTTCATCCTAAACCAGCCTGATGGGGTTTAAGTCTGGAGACTGTGCTGGCCACTCCATGTTGTCAAGCTTACCATCTTGTTCTTTTTTCTTAAGGTAATTCTGGCATACTGTAGCTTGGAGTTATGTTTTGGGTCATTATCTCAGCACATCCCAGAGGGTACTGCATGGCACTGCAGAATACTGTGGTAGCTGTTTTGGTACAAGTTACCCTGAGTCCAGCTAAACAGCCACAGACTATTACACTTCCTCCTCCATGTTTGACAGTTGATGTCACACACTGAGGCACCATCCTTTGCTCACAATGGTATGGTACCAAAGTGTGTTCCAACACTACTTTTATGTAGACAGAGAAGTTTGTAAGTCGTTAAGAAAAGTTGGAACACCTGTAGGAATTGGTAGCACCAACTTTCGAGGCTTGATCAACTTTCATTGCTGCAGAACTGCTTTGAGTTGTGAACCCATTTCTTGATCCCTGAAAAAGGGATGTTCCCAGGCCAACTGAGAGATACAATGGCTCCAGCATGTCCTGGGTCAGCCCCAAGGTCTATTCCCGGAAAGATATGCCCAAAACACCTCCCCAGGGAGGCATCCAGGAGGCATCCACACTAGACTCCCAAACCACATCAACTGGTTCCTCCATAGAGGAGGCTCTACTTCGAGTCCCTCCCGGATATCCAAACTCCTCACCTTATCTCTAAGGCTGAGCCCAGCTACCCTGGAGGAAGGAAAGTCCCTTCAGTGACTTGCACATGTGGCCTCATTCTTTCAGTCATTACCCAGAGCTCATAGGTCTTTTTTTACCCAGAGCTCATAGGTGAGGGTCGGAACATAGATTGACCGGTAAATCGAGAGCTTCACCTTTTGGCCTAGCTCCTTCTTCACCACAGCGGACGGGTTTAGTGCCTGCATCACTGCAGACACCTGAGGCAGGACTTCCTCCCTGACACAGAGTGAGCAGTCTACCATTTTCCAGCTGAGGACAATGGCCTCAGACTTGGTGGTGCTGATTTTTATCCTTGCCGCTTCACACTCAGCTGCGAAACACCATAGTGAGAGCTGGAGGTCACTGCTCAATGAAGCTAAAAGGACCCCATCATCTCCAAAAAGCAGAGATGAGATCCTCCCACCACCAAATACGACCCCCTCCCCCACCCAGCCACACCTAGAAATTCTGTCCATAAAAGTTATGAATGTAATTGGTGACAAAGGGTAGCCCTGGTGGAGTCCAACCCTCACCAGGAATAGGTCCGACTTATTACAGGCTATGTAAACCAGGCTCGCACTTCTTCAGTATGGGAACTGATTGACCATCAACAAGGGACCATCCATCCCCATACTACACCCCAGAGGATGCCCCTGGGGACACGGTTGTAAGCCATCTCGAGATCCACAAAATACATGTGGACTGGATGGACAAACTCCCATGCCCCCTCCAGCACCCTAGCAAGGGTACAGAGCTACAGTAGTCCACACTTCCACGTCTGGAGTAAAAACCACATTGCTCCTCGTCCATCTGAGGTTCAACTGTCTATCATACTCTCTTCTCCAGTACCCTGGCATAGACCTTACTGGGGAGCCTGAGGAGTGTGATCCCCCTGTAGTTGAAACACACTCTCTTGTCCCCCTTCTTAAAGATGGGGACCACCACCCGGTCTGCCACTCCAAAAGCACTGCCCACAATATCCACACAATGTTGCAGAGGCATGTCAGCCAAAACAGCCCTATAACATCCAGACACCCAGGTGGATCTCATCAACCCCCGGAGCTTCGCTGCTGTGGAGTAGTTTCACTACCTCGTCGACTTCCAGCCTGGTGATTGGTCCATCCTAATCTCCTGGCTCTGTTTCCTGCCCTGAATATATTTGTGTTGGTGGGATAGAGGAACTCCTGAAAATATCCCTTCCACCACCCAACTATATCCTCAGCTGACGTCAGCAGCTCCCCATCCCCACTATACACATTGGGGGTGGTTTACTGCCCCCCCTTGAGGGACCAGACGGTTTGCCAGAATCTCTTTCAAGCCAATCAGTAGTCTTCCTCCATGGCCTCACCAAACTCCTCCCATGCCCATGTTTTTGCCATAGTGACTGCAACAGCTGTGCACCACTTGGCCTGCCAGTACCAGTCAGCTGCTTCTAGAGACCCACAGGACAGCCACACCCTGTAAGCCTCCTTCTTCAGCCTGACAGGTCCCTTAACCTCTGGAGTCCATCAGCAGGTTCAGAGATTACAGCCACGAGTGGCCCCAGCTACCTTACAGCTGCAACTTGCCACAGCTGCCACAGCAATGGCAGAGCGGAACACAGACCATTCGGAATCAATGTTCCCCTTTTTCTGAAATGCAAAACAATCTTGTTAAGTTGGATTTTAATTTTAAATGTATCATTTGTACATCAGTATCAATATATCTCATTTGTTGTAATAGGATATTCTATCTTATATTGTGCTGGATTTAACCAGTATCAATTTGTATAAAATCCCAGCACCTTGAAATATGATTGTTTTCATCAGTGTGAGATTACTTGCTCAGCTTCTTTAGTAGCTAAATATGTATTGTGATTTTAAGTAATCTTGTGATCAAAATTCCCTGAATATAAGACAATTCAGTAATATTTAAGAATATCCAGATTCTTTCCAGTAAGGCTCTTTCTACTGTGAAGAAAACTGAAAGAGGTACAGCCTATCAATGCACTACGTGTGCCTACACAGACATACTAACAAAATGAACAAAGAAAGACACATATTACACTTGTTTATATACTCAGCACACGCAATCCCACTCGTTCAGCCACACTCCCCATGAGGCAGTGCAGCCTGTTAATGGCCGCATCCAATTACAGACATCTAGAGGTGACCCCTAGTCCTCCATGCCACTGTTTTATATGTCACAAACAGAAAATGGAGAGTAGAGAGATTGGAGGCATCAAGAGTATGTTCAAGACCACCACTGGGGAATGGCATTACACACTATTACCCCGACAGCTTTGGGATGTATAGTCCTCTCCGGCACCACTCGTTCAGTTCATCAGGCCATTCTGGCAGGCTTTGAGGTATAATTGGGCCAGACCTTTGAGATGATGTCAGGCTAAGGCATCAGTGTCTGCTAAACGCTGGTGTCAACATGCCAAAACGCTGTCTAGCAGGGAATTCCTGCAGCTGCAGTCATGGTTTCTGCTGACTGCTGTGTACACTACAAAACAGCCCTGGTTGAAAGAAGCCAGATATTGTTACAAACAATCACACTGTCGACTATTAAGTAAATACATCTGCCAGTGGGATGGACAAACCCTTTAAAACTAGAGTAATAGTCTAGCCATTGAAAAATTACATTAAAGGAAACTGCTAAAAATTAAGAAATTGGAAACCCTACAATGACAGACGAATATTTCAGTTTTAAATGGGTTCACTCTTAAAGGAAATCCATCTAAACATTAGCTGGGATATATTATTAAGACAAAGACTCACTTCCCAGAAACAGGGCTTTTTAGGTTGGAGTGTAGGAACAAGTGTTCCTACAAGCAAATGAATGCACAAGCTGGAGATTACTGCAGTGAGAGATATATCTTACCATAATACAGGTTAACCAGGTATACGTCATTGCTGAAGGCAGCATTACATTAATATCATGTTAACGTCAATGTAATTTCTTAAGACACTGTGTGGAGTAGATGAAGGTACAAGTTGATATAGATGTGGGAGAAGGTTAGAAGTAAAAGGTCACAGCCAATTACATGATCACTTCCTTTATTCTTCTTTCTGATAATATCTTGTTGCTTTATCTTTTGTTGACCAAAAAGTAGAGTCCCACTATACATGCAATATATATGTAGTACATATACCACAGCACCAACACAAACAGGATTAAGGCTTTGAGTCCCTCTAACCCTCATTGGCCTTTACTCACGTTGGTCAGCTTTGGATGGCGATGTGTGGTTGAGTCTCTCCAGTGAGTCACTGCTGCCCTCCTCCAGGATGTAGTCAAAGTTGAGAATGAACATCATGACAACACCCTCCTCGTTCTTAACAGGGATGATATGGGTGGCGCAGAGGAAGTTTGAACCTATCCAAAAGAAAATTAAATCCATGTAAGAGACCAGGTAATAAACATTAATGTTTTGTTTGATATAGAGCTGCTATATGCCCCACTGCAATCAATTAAACAATTTTGGAATTATGAGCTCCAGGAATATAATAAGTGCTCCAGGTTGTTAGTATTCACAAAATTTCTGTTTTCATTAACAATATAAGCAACATCAAAGCTTTTGGAGTACATTTGACCCCTTCTATTAACACTCTTTGACACTCAAACGTCTTATTTAAGATAAAGCTGTGTGCACAGAAGGTCTGACAGGATATTGAGGGTGAAAAGGTCAAGAGGTCCACTGAGAGAAAAGCCTCTGGAGTTGAATGATTTCACAGATCCAGACGTGCCCTATGTATACCCTTGAAGTGAGTACTGCACAGTGCAGTTCAGTAAAACATATAGTGCCCACCCAGTATTAACATCAACACAGTCCCTGAATTATTTCATGCTGTGCTACTTAAGAGAAGATGTCCAAAACTCATCATTATACATTGCTAACACAAATTGCAATCCAGCCAGAACATGTGTTGGGTCCAACATTTTCCCTACCATTACAAGACTTAAGTGCAGCACCGAAGCCAAACTGGTGTAAAATCAATGTGACTGTTCAACTGACTCAATGACTTTCCCAGATGTAACACTTGGTCCATTATCTGCAGTTGATTTCTTCTGCAAATTTTTAATTTTTTAAATTTCCCCCCAATTTTTTTTATACAGATGTGGTAATAATGATGGCCCAAAGCACCTACAAAATTTCTTGTAGGAAGTTCTCAAAACCTCCACCAGGCACAAGTTTTTCAACTAAAAAAAACAAAACTCAGTTGCCAGTTTTCTTTCACAAATATGATGGGGAAAATATGATGGGGAAAATGTTCAAAGGTGACATGAAAAATGGCACCTAAGCCCTTTGTGAAACCATTCCTTGTCATTTTCACAATCTGTGCTTTGGACATTCTTGACCTCATTAAAAAAATAATTGCTTACATCTCTTAAACCCCAATTATTAGAGCTGCTGACGACTGCACTGTGGGAGGTAAATTAAAACTATGCTGCCTTTTGCTAATGTCTTATGACTAAATGTCCTTCATTTATCAAACAGTAGAAAAACAGTGTGAAATACTGATTCTGACCACCTGTACTCAGAGTAAATATCCAGCCTTCTTAATTGTTTAAGGATATTGTACAGTATTTTGAGCAGATGAACTGATTGCGTTGAGTTCAGGTAGTTTGACTTCCCAGTTTCTAACAGTTTGCTAAATGACATGTACAGAAGATTTGGCTGTCAGTCTTGATGCAGATGATTAAATGTAAAGCTTTTAAATAATGAACATGGACATCTTGAAGATGCTCTCACTCACGTTAGGCTGTAAGTCCTGCTGTCACCAGGGAGCTATTTATAGCTTGCCCAGCAGGCACACAGCCTACAGCGATTCTTTTTTAGGAAAACAGACACACTGCTGCACAAACACACTCCAGTGCTATTCTGATTCTGCTCACAAAAAGTATGTGTCATCGCTTGCATAAAACATATGCATTTGCACACACACAGCAAAATAATTGCAGATGCTTCCTACTGTCTTCTTATATTGTATAGTCAGGTGTAGAAATGCGATTGCCCAGAAAAATCACAAACCAATTGCACAACTGGACTAGGTTTTGATTTATGTATTGGGGAGCCCTGATTCCACTGGGCTAAGCAGTACGCTGCCCCTAATAGTACATCAGTGTCACTATCAGTGGATGGAGTCATTAATTTTGTGTGGGCCCATCTTTGAGACACCACATGAAGTGTGGACATATTCTGAGGGTCTGTAAACATTTTAATGGGTGGGATTTAAAAAAAAAAATAGATAGTGGATTGTATGAAAATCTCAAAACAGATTGTTGATATAATACACAAACAGAAGCTCAACAGAGATAATAGTTATTTGAAATCCTATCAGTTCACTTTGTTTGCCAATTAAAATTAACATGTCAGTTTCTATGGAAACAGGAACAGTGAAAAGAAAACTACTGTGTCTGCTTCTGTCTGAAAAGCATTTCTAGAGGGTTCATATGTAGAGTGAAATTATCTACCAAAGACAGCTGCCACTTAAGACAAAAGTCAAGAAATAATCGCTAAATTTAGTGATTGCAAAATTAATATTAAAATAGTAGCTGCTCATTAAGGCAGTGTTTCTATGGCAACTTGATCTGATCATGTTAAAAGTGTGTCTGAAGGCACTGATAATAATTTTAGTTAAATGACCAAGAATTGAACCAGTAATTGATATTCATTCATTCATCTTCTATACCCGCTTTATCCTCATTAGGGTCATGGGGGTCATATGGAGCCTATCCCAGCTACTTGAGGGTGAAGGTGGGGTACACCCTGGACAAGTCGCCAGTTCATCGCAGGGCTGACATATAGAGACGAACAACCACTTTCACATTCACACCTATGGGCAATTTAGATTAGCCGATTAACCTATCAATACATGAGAGAACATGCAAACTCCACACAGAAAGGTCCCAAGAATCGCCCGGGAATCGAACCCGGGTCCTTCTTGTTGTGAGGCACGAGTGCTAACCACTGCACCACCGTGTCGCCCCCCAGTAATTGATATATGTTTAAGAAAACACAAAATAAATCTAAATCTGTTTAAGGACTGGTCTGTTGATGAGAAGAACATCTGTCTCAATTTTGACGATGTGAAGGTTAGACATTGTCTAATTTTCAAAGGATCTTTCATCATTTGGATAAAGGCATGAAGGCTTCTGTTCCACTGAGAAAAATGCGTTTAGTATATTTGTATTATAATGGAATTATTCATCATAGTGGATATAATCTGAGGCAACATTTACAATTTAAGATTTTCTTTAAACAAAGACTGAAAAAATGGCTCTTTATAAAATAATGCAGCTTAAATGTGTATGTGTAGTACTGCAAATTGGGTTTTTGTTGAATTTGGCTTTTTTTTTTGTCTCAGCGTATGGGGTAAACACTTTTACTGTTGAACAATGTAAGACTGGCTACAAGCCCACACCAATGCTGGCAAAATATTAAAAATTGTGTTTTTTGACAAAGCTAGAAGGGGACATTGAGAGGCTTATGACACATCTGGTTCAGGAAGTGTGAGTTGCAGAGCTCTGATCTAGGGGACCGGGTCTGCAATCTCTGCTGGTTTTGCTTCTTAATGTAGTGGAATCAAACCATACACCAAGTTTGTTGTTGATACATCAAACAGATTTCATTAACAGCTTTGTAAAACTATCTTAAGAAGCTCATTGTACAGTTAGTTTGTAGGAAGTTGGGTTACAATTTTGTAATTACGATTTATTTTTAAATGTTATGATAAAAGATTGATTTAAGATTCATGATGAGTCAACATGGGGTCTCCTATTGGACCAGACATAAGAATTCTTTGATTGTTGTCAAGTCAAACATCAATAATATGTCATCCATCAAAATCTCCCCACAGATAATTTTAATTAGCTGTGATGAACCATAAAGCTTGCTCTTCCTAAGCTTGCCAGTTCCCTTTATGGCTTGCAGAAAATGTTTAACTTTTCCATAAAACCCATTGCATATTGAACTCTGATGGTACCTATTTTTTCTGGAATATTATGTTATGAGCATAAATGAAGCAAAGTAAGCCAAATCAAAGCATGCACATTTTTGGAACCTTTTACCATATGGTTCAATATGCTGCCATTGACAAGGAAAAAAAACAACAATGAATATGAAATAGCATACAAGGTGTGACTATACAACTTCACTGCTTGGCTCCAATTTCATTCAAAACACATGACTCACAGCACATAACTTATGCATCAAAAACATAAACATGCACACTCATAAGTTCAGCACATATGCACATTCACACACAAGCCCACTACACAGCAGTGTATAACTTCTGCATGCCTCAAGAGGGGGTGTAACCCAAACTTTGTAAAGTAATATACGTGTGCATGCTTGTGTGTGTGCATGCATCTAAAAATAAGCTGCTTGGAATCCATAAGCATTTATAATTCATGGGAGCTAAGTATTATGTTCTAGAAAGCATAATGGTTGGAAATGGATGAAGGCGATTCAACGGTGGCATGTTTGTGTACCAGGGGAGTGAGATGAGGATGCAGGATACTCGAACACTTCAGATTAAAAACATGAGAAATAAACTCTGTTACTAATTCATATTCATGATGTTACAAGTGTGTATGCATCTATTTTATTTTCTGTATTATTCTGTTTTGACTTAAATGCATGTTTGTTTTTGTCATTGTCACACTATTTTGCATCATCATGTTTGCTTGTGTATCGACAGGTTCAACTCGTTCATGCAAATCCTGCCTATTTGAATATGAAAGAGAGGAGGTATGTCTGTGTGTATTCATGCATAGATGTGAGAAAGGTAGAAAGAACATGTTCATGTCCAGGTGACAATGCAGAAATCACAAGAGAGTAAAATTTAGTAGCACTAGTAGACAAAGAGTCTCTGAATGAGCAAGAACAAAACTATAGCCTCTGCATCTTAGGGCCTGATTTACTAAAGGTTTGGGCTTGTAAAAACATGCACAAATTTTACTGTGCACACAAAAACACGTTGAAGCTTATCTCCTAACAGGAAGCACTGAGAGTTGTGTCTCTCAAATGGGCAAAATAGCTTGCGCAACCCACTTGTTTGCCTTGATGAATATGCAATATGGGCATTTCTGCCGGAATGAGCAAAATATTGAGAGGAATAGACGCAAATATTTATTTAGTGTGCAAAATGTGATTTGCCAAACCTGAAACCAATTGCGGTGGCTGATTTTGCACCTTTAGCACACCTGAAAGGCAGGTTTTAACTGGCACAACTTCATGCAAAAATGGCTGCAGTTGTGTCAAGGAGGTGGCATGGGCACAACCAAATTCAATGCAGAGAACAAATCTTTTCTGCTCGTGTCAACATTTTTGGAATGATGGAAATAATTGAGATATATCGTCTACCATATATCGTCTACCCAGCAATGCCATTTTAGAACTTAGAACTTCCAGAGGAACTAGGGGCCAGTCTCAATGACGAGTCATGCAGTACCTTCTATTACAGAAGTCCTTGTGATGTTACATTTCTTTGCATCTGGATAATTTCAGCACATTGTTGCCATTAGTGCTGGCATATCCCAGAGCAGTTTTCCTTGCATACTGTCTCCATGATGATAACCAGTACTGCATGCAAAATCCTCATTTAAATACAGTGGTCTCCAAGAATTTGCACCTGCTGTCATTTGCGCAGGCAATCTTAATTGATCACCTGTGACACACAAATTAAGAGACATTTTTAGCGCAAGCAAGTAAATTTGTACTCATTATCTGCAATCTTAGTAAATCAGGTGCTTTGTGTTTTAAAACTATATCCAACTGGAGAAATTATAACATAGTGTTAGCCAGAGTGTGCTCATTTAAATTTTCAATTATTTCAAAGATACACATACTGTAGGTGTGAGAAGAGGCACAACATTTTCAAGTCAAATCAAATTCTTGATATAATTTATTTTCTATTTTCCTTTGTTTCCCTTCTATTTCCCATTATCATTTATGTTTTTCCATTCATTCACTGCTATGTCTCTCATGCTCTGCCTTTTATAATTTCCTTATCTGTGATTGCCCCTCTTTTCTTAACTGTTAACCTGCACTGTTATTACATCCATCCCAGTCCTCCTCTGCTTTGTCCTGTTGACGCTGTTTCTCTCGCTCTGTCTTTTTGTTTTGTCACTCTTCCTACTTCTTGCCGTGTCTCTCCTTAGCCTGCTCTGTGGATGTCACTACCTCTGGGAAATGAGATAGCTGCCTATGTTCTCTGCAAGCAGGGCACCTGATGTGTTATAAGTGGACAGATCAAACAGATCACCGGTGCTGCTGCCGATGCAAATTTCTGCCCATCTACCTGCAGAGCCTGTCTCCGTGGAGGGTCATAAACAAACCCGCAAGTGTGAGGAGGCACACTTGCAAACAGAGATAACATTTACATTTCTCAGCTGCATACTGGCATAGAGATAGACGCAGACAGACAACCATGTATGCATGAAGCACACAAACACTAATGAGGCTCACAGATCTCAGTCAGCACACTCCACAGACACTGGCTCACACACGCAAAACAGGCATTCACACAGAGCCTGTCAGCAGCATTAATTAGCAGAATGTTCTCTGTTCAAATAAATCTAATAAACAGGCGATGGACCTGGTTTACATGATGCCGTGTAATGAGAGAATGCACCTTTGAAAGGCACAAACAAGTTTAGTCAGAACATCTCTGACCTGAATATTTATATGGAGCTAAGAGTAGCAAAGCATCTTAACCTGATACATCAGGTTTCATCTCCACCTCTTGAGAAATACATTTAGCAAAAAATGGCATCCTCTGAAAAACAAAATGACTCAGCATCCTTCTTCCCTGACTGAAACTTACAGTCATGGATGGATGGGCTAAAACAGAAACAGAAACACAATCTGTTCTTCTCTGGTCTCTAATCCTCCGAGGACACCGGATAGAAAAAAATGCTGACTTGCATTTTGAAAGAGGAAAATACTCTTAAACTTTGCCAAGGTGAAACCGGGGTGATAACCACAGAACTGCCCGTCATCCTCACAAACATCACAAAATCCACAAAATACAGTAAGCATGATACACAGCAGCCCAGTAAGTCCACTGCTTTACTGCTTTGTTGCACTACCCTTGTCTGTCAAAGTCAGACCACAAACCTTAAGCTTGAGTGGATACGTGGGTCTTATCGATTTAAACATTTTCCACTCGGCTTCATTTCCGCACTGACGCGGTGCAGCCTACCTGGATTAATAGGGCTACCTGGTAATCTGTTGCTACACAGATGGCTCGGCAGGATGACAGCACAGTGTGCTACCAAGTGCATACACAAGAATATGCCAAATCACAGTATGCCACAGTTCTTTATTGTTTTCAGACCAAAGCTACGTTGTTTAGCGTCATCTTCCCTCAAGTATTTTGCAGATTGACTTTAACACTGACAAACCCAAAGACTTAAAACTGCAAGACTCTGCATTCAAAGTCACCTGTGTTGGCTTGTTAGGGACTTTTTGCATCTGCAATAAACTACTTGAGTGACTGGTCCACTCGAAAACAGTAGTCATGGAATAAACACATTATGTGAGCAGACAGATGGATAAATGTGGCTATTCATGCAAGTTAACAAGCATTCTCAAGAATAATTTGGATAATAGATGCAGCAAAGGGGGTTTTGAGGTATTTGACCTTGAGGTTTGGACTGAAAGCAACACCACTATTGGACTTCACAAGAAAGTTCAGCAAAAGGACATTCGTGTATTTCACTGATAGACCACTGACCAACTCTTCCCACAGAGTTGTACCTTTCATTACACAGAGGCACCCAATATACTCTCCCATACACACACATCTAACACGAAACACAACTATGAAATTACGTCACTGGCTCTTGGGTCACCTCTTGGACAAGTATGAATTACAACTGATCAAGGTTATGTCCACTAAGTAAGGGTAAAGGTGATTAAAGTATATTTCTTCACATTTATAAGAGTATTTCCAATTTCCAAGAGTTTAAAAATATAACCTACTAGTGATTGGGAACCAAGAAGCAGTTCCAGTTCATCATTCATTCACTGTTTTTATTGCTGTTGTTTATTGTTGTTTTTATTGCGAGCATGTTTATTTCTGAAATATGCATTGCAATACAGAGAACAAAGACTTAAAGACTAAGTCTAAAATGTTGCTTAATTTCTCCAAAAGGAAAAGGAACATGTAATCAGTGGCGTTCCTGGAGCGATGTACTCCCTGGGCAAAAGCCCCATCCGGCGCCCGGCGGCTTTTTGAGGTGCAGTGGAAGAGCGGGTGGGTGGGTGGTGGGGGGGTGGTGGTGCTGTCGGAGATGCGCGAAGCAGCGGAGGTGCTGTCGGAGATGCGGCGGAGGAGCGGGGGGAAGTTGCGCTAGGGGCAATTGCCCAGGTCGCCCATCCTTAGGAACGCCCCTGCATGTAATGTCTGTTGACTGGCCATTTAAAAGTTGGAAACATCTGCACACAACTCAAACAGCATTCCAAACACGTGTTTCAATTCCAGGCATGCAGCATATAGTATGTGACAAGATCCTCTGTGATTCATAAAGTAAATATCTATTCATTCATTTTCTATACCCACTTTATCCTCACTAGGGTCACAGGGTCGCATGGAGCCTATCCCAGCTACTTAAGGGTGAAGCCGGGGTACACCCTGGACAAGTCGCCAGTTCATCACA